>JAVJIF010011503.1:0-173656 GCA_038442645.1 Agave tequilana | reverse complement strand
GTGGCTTAGTGCCTTGCCTTTTGTGTAGAGGTTGTTGTTGTTTGAGAGAGGAGTTGTGTACTCCAAGTTTGTATTACCTAAATTCTCAGTGGAGGTTCCTTATGTGGGAAGTCCTGTGTGGACGTTATAGCAAAAATCCTTCTGTGTGAAGGCAGGGACGTAGAGCAGTGGCTCGAACCTCAAAACATATCTTGGTATTTGCGTTTTGATCCACTCTCTCTAAAATCTCTCTATTATACCTTGCATTGCATCATATTCATATTGCTCATTTCTTATATATGCTTGGTATTGTTTGTGTGTACCCACACTTATGTTGAGCCAAGAGAGCTTCATATAGCACCTCTGTTGGCCCAAAGGCCCTTCACCTAGTTTTGATGATGATCAACTCATGTAGTTATAGTTACTAATGATCTTGTGTTTAATTAGTGACAGATTCATGATCAAGATCTTAGTAGGTGCATAGCTCAACAAAGGATAAAGAACAAGATTTGGAGCTTGCATGTGGTGATCCAAGGAGTTTTTGGATCAAGCTGGACCAAGTCAAGAAGATGAGAAGCCTTCAAGGAAGACTTCAAGAAGTTGAAGACTTGGGTCTAGGTATAGAATTTGTATTTTTTGTTTTAGTAAAAATGTAAAGGATAGAATAGTGGTGGATTGCTCAAGTTATATCACACACACACTTGATTAGAACTCTTGATTTAAAGTGCTTTCATAAAAGATTTTTGTTTAGAAAAGAACTTTTATTTTAGAAAAAGATTTTTCTTTAAGACAAAATATTTGTTGGTTTTGGTATTTCTATCATGTATATTTCTTTAACCAAAACCAAGTTGTATACTAGATTTCAAAAACATAGATATTTCATATATGATTGGGGAGTGGATCATATCCATACACACTATGCTTTTAAATGGACTCAAATATCTTGTTTTTGTATTTGATAAAGGTTTGGAAAAACATTTCATGGAAAATTAGGTTTTTATCAAAAGAATTTTTACCAAGTATTTTACCTTGATAGTAGTATGACACACATGCTCATACTCTATGATTTTTCAAGACCAAAACATTTTATCCAAGACCCAAAAACCAAATCCAAATTGTCCAGGTCCTGGAAGTTCTGATTTTTCAGAATTTCTCAGTGACCGGTCGACCGGCACTCGACCGACATGCACAATTTTTGTGCATGTGCGTATCAGTCGACCGGAGTCGACCGATACTCGACCGACCCAAACCTGTTGCTCTCTGGAAAATGCCAGTCGACCGGACCGGTCGACCGACAGTTCTTTCCAGAAGAGCGGTCGACTCACCCGACCGTCGACGGTTGCTGCAACGGTTAGAAAAATGACCGTTGGCCGGTCGACCGGAGGTCGACCGCCAGCTCTGACAGAACCCCAACGGCTCTATTTTTCTGAAGCCTATAAAAAGGGATTTTGTCATCTGTTTTGGGGTTAACATTTAGGAGACTTCTTGAGCTGTTTTTCAGACACTTTTAGAGGAGTTTCTCTACAAGATTTTAGTGCAAATACTTCCAATCAAAAGGAAGAGTTTTTATCAAGAGAGTGTTTAAGTGATTTCTTGTGTTTTCCAACAAAGCTTTCTTTCCTTCATTTCTCACCACACACTTGAGCTTTCCATTGCTAGATATTCCTATAGGTGTGTTGTAGTGAGAGTGCTCTTTAGGATCAAGTGTTGTGATCATCAAAGAGATCTTTTCTTTGTAATTTGAGGAAACGGGCAAGTGTGCTCGTTTTGTGGTTGGAGTTCGGTTGTGAACTCTTGGTGGTAGAGGTACGGCCTCGGCGAGTCGGTGGACTTGCGTGTGTACGGGACTTGGGAGTCCGAGGGTTTGTAGGTGTACGGCACCGAGGAGAGATCCGGTGGGATCTTGCATAGTGGAAATCCTTCGTGTGTCGAAGGCGGGGATGTAGAGCAAGTGTGCTCGAACCTCGAAACAAACCCTTTGTGTTTGCGATTGCTTACTCTTCCCTCTCTCTCTCTTTGTCTCTTTTATATCTTGCATTTACTTTCATTGTGTTCATCTTATATATGCATGATATATACCCGTGTGCTTAATTGTTATATACTTGCGTGGGATTGCTTGTTAACACTAGTATTCAACCAAGAGAGCCAACGCGGCACCTCAACCCATTCAAGGGGATCTAGAGGAGCTTGTCCAGAGCCTCGCAAGGGAATTCGGCAACACTCTTGTGTTATACATAAGTGTTTAAATTAAAAGAAGTTTATTTGGTCTACTTTGTTTTAATTCCGCATTATTTGTTCATAAGTGACCATTAGATTAGCCATCACCTATTCCCCCCCCTCTAGGTGATCTTACAATTGGTATCAGAGCTAGTGCTCTTGATAAGGGTCTAACAACCTAAGAGTTAAAGATCCTACATTTGGGCTAATCACAATATTTGTTGTACACACACACCTCACCATGGACTTTATGTCACCACCCACTTTTGATATTCTTAACATCCACATTTGGAAAGTTAAGATGTCATTATTCCTCAAAGCCTAGGTTATAATGTATATCTTGCCACTACTAATAATGCTTATTGTATAGATGGTAAGAATCTTGAGGCTATACAAAAGCCCTTCATGCTCTTAAATCAACCCTAAATGATGATTATCTATCTAGGGTTTCTAATATTGATATGGCTTTTGTAGTATGGAACACCCTCATCTCCCTTGGCAAAAATGAACAATACCTTGCGGGGAGTGATTCGGATGTTGGAAGCGACACCTCCAACAAGTGCTACATGGTCCAAGGGGATGACCCCCTTGAGGTAAATTCCGAATCCGATGATGAGAACATGTCATATGATGAGCTCACTACCTTTTGTCATCTTATACTTGAAAAATATGACATGCTTAAAAAGAATAATAAAAATTTGAAAAAGGAACTTGCTTGCATGCATATAGAACAAGACTCTTTTAGAGATAACATTGCATGCTTAGAAAAAGATAACAAGATTTTGAAAAAGAACATTGATTGCATGCATGTAGAAAATGATTCCTTGAAAAATAAACTTGCATGTTTAGAAAAAGAAAAAGAAGATTTGAAAAATGAGAATGTTTCCTTATTTTCTAAATTGAATTTTTGTGTGAAGGAAACAATACTTTGAAAGAAAAGATTGATTTGGTGGAAAAACAAAAGGAAAGTATTTTGCAAGAAAATAAGTCTTTTAAAAGAAAATTTGTTGAAAAAGAAAAAGATAATGTTTCTCAAAAGAAAAAGAAAAATGATTCTTCATCTCATCATGCTTTTCATGCCACTACTAATGAGATTAAGAACTTGAAAAATAAGATAATAATTTGAGTTCAACTTTGAACTCGTGTGCATTTAACCATTCTAAGTTGGAATCCTTGTTTCAAAAGAAACAAGTTCCTCATGCTCATGCACATACACATCATGCTTATGGTGCACAACACGATCACAATCACACTCATAAGCATCATGCTAAGGTGTACATTTGTACACATTGCGGCCGCAAAGGCCATCTAGCAAGATATTGTTTTGATAAGAAACCATACTTATATTTTGCTAAGTATAACAAATTTTGGGTTCCTTACAATAATGCTAACCCCAAAGGACCCAAGAAAACATGGGTACCAAACCCCCACCCTTTGATTTTGATGTAGGTGAGGGCTCTCACAAAACGTGAGAGGATTGGTGCCTTGGTAGCGAATGCAATGAACATGATGGACAAACTTTTGGATGCATTGCTATCAAGGAAATTTTGGTGGAAAAGACCACCATGCTTGGAGCTTTGAAGTTGGTAACAATTTCTTAACTTTTTTTTATATACATGCTTGTACTTATTTCATACATTCATAGCATGTTCATGATTTTGTTTGATTTGTGCTTCATGTGGTATTTACATGCTTAGATGTAGAATATATCAAACTTGTATCTATACATGTACAAATAGTGAATTACAATTGACTCTTAAATAATTTGAACTTCATGCTCACTTGTATCCACTTTATGCATATGTATAATCTAGTTTGATGATTCTCTTTTATACATGTTTTTGCCAATTTTTTTTTTGTGATTTACTTCATGTATATGAATGCTTAATTCAAATCTAATAAATATACATGTATACCCGTGAG
Source organism: Agave tequilana (assembly GCA_038442645.1). Lineage (NCBI taxonomy): Eukaryota > Viridiplantae > Streptophyta > Magnoliopsida > Asparagales > Asparagaceae > Agave > Agave tequilana. The sequence goes on along the minus strand of JAVJIF010011503.1, from coordinate 169,537 downwards.
TCTCTTGCCTTCATGCAAACATTTAATAGACTCTTTTATTTTTGGGATATGTATGCATATTGTTAGATTTGTATAAACCATACATATACCATGAAATTTGTTGATTTTAGTGAAAAATGATTTTTCATGATTTGTTGTTAAAAATTTGACTTATGATCGTTTGGGCTTCAATGACTATTTTCATGAAGATACTATTTACATACCTTTGAACACTCATCTTTAAGAAAACATATAATTTGGAGCTTTATGGAATATGAGTGCTTGAACTTTTATGTATTTAGTATTATTCATGAAATACATATGATTTCATATTATGAAGGATCTTTAACTAGTTTGTCAAAAATCTATTTAAACTAGTTATCTATTCTTCAATTGATGCACATGATCCTATTTTATGGATAAATTCCTTTGTGATTTCAAAATTTTGATGCTTCATTGTATTGAATATTAGTTTAGATGTTAGTATTTGTCAACACTTGGATTTATACTTGTACACCTTATGGACCACAAATAAATCTATATATGATTGGGTTGAATGCTTATTTGTGCCTATTAGATGTACTAGTATAGCCTTATGTTGATGATCATTACATTCTTAAACTTGTATTCCCATTTGGATTTATGTTATGATCATGTGATTTCATTTCATGTATATGGTTATTTTGCCAAAACATTAAGATATACATGGATACCTCTTGAGTCATTTGCTTTTCATGCAAATCTATTTATAAGGACTCAATTGTATTTTGGGGATATGTATGTATACTTAATGTCTTGTCAAAACATACATATGCTATGAAATATAATTTTGATGATTTTCATATATTAAAATTTGTGATGATTTTCGTATTTTCAAAATTTATGATTTGAAGGAATATTGAGTTTCATTGTCATTTTCATGATGTCATGTTTCACATAACATTAGTACACTCACCTCTTTTGAAAATTATATGGACTTTATGGATTAGAGTGTTTTAGTGCCTTGTGATTTATGCATATTCCATGAAAATATTTTTGTTGTATTCCTTGGTTGAAGGATTCCTTACTAGTTGTTAAAACACTTTCATTTAACTAGTTGAATTCTTCATATGATAGATTACATGATGTATACACTTATGCTTACTTTTCAATTGGTATCATTGGATATGTTCAATTGGTATCAATATGACTTCATGTTGTGTATATTCATATTTGATTGTATGAATGCTTTCAATTTTAATTATATCTATTCATACATATATGTGATCTATTTGTGCTTATCTTACAAGTGGTATTTCCTTTAAAGCACAAAGATTGTTGATGCTAAGCTTAATTAGATTTCAAATTGGTATTTCATAATAAGCTTATGCATTGTGTTTTGAATTGGTATCAAAAATTCAAAATTTGATTATTTTACAATTGATATCTCAAAATTTGTTTTTTACTAAGAAAAAGTTAAAATTTTGTTTTGATAAAGAAAAATTCAAAATTTTTGATTTGTATTGTCTATATGCAAGGAGAGCTTAACATCTCTTCCATATGTAGATTCATGTTGAGTATATTATAATTTGAGGAGCTTGACAACTCTTCTTTTCATGATATACGTGTGTAGGGGGAGCTTCACATCTCCTCTTATGCATGACATATTATACGTTATGTGAATTAGGGCTTGTCATCCCTCTTTCATGTAAGTATATGTGTCGGGAAGCTAACTTAACGTCTTCCTCTTCATGAATTTATATCGCATATAAATTTTATTGATTGATTTGTATTTACCCTCCTTGATTTCCTTATTTTTGAAAAAAAAAGGGGGAGAAAAATTTGTTTGATGTATTTTTCTTTGAACCCTTTGTTGATGATTGACAAAAAGGGGGAGAAGACTTTGTGATTTTATATGCATGATTTCATGAGTTCCTTACTTAAGGGGGAGAAAGATTTTGACTTGTGCTTTTACTCATGCATACCAAATAAAAAATAATATAAAAGTTTGAGAAAAAGATTTGTGCATTTTTGTGCATTCATTTGCATATATATTTATGTGCTTCATTGAATATCTATTGCTTATTTATTATGCATGAGTTAAGGGGGAGCTTCTTTGAAGCTTTACTTTAATCCATGCATATATAACTCCATGAGTTTTGTCATCATCAAAAGGGGGAGATTGTTGGCCCAAAGGCCCTTCACCCTAGTTTTGATGATGATCAACTCATGTAGTTATAGTTACTAATGATCTTGTGTTTAATTAGTGACAGATTCATGATCAAGATCTTAGTAGGTGCATAGCTCAACAAAGGATAAAGAACAAGATTTGGAGCTTGCATGTGGTGATCCAAGGAGTTTTTGGATCAAGCTTGGACCAAGTCAAGAAGATGAGAAGCCTTCAAGGGAAGACTTCAAGAAGTTGAAGACTTGGGTCTAGGTATAGAATTTGTATTTTTGTTTTAGTAAAAATGTAAAGGATAGAATAGTGGTGGATTGCTCAAGTTATATCACACACACACTTGATTAGAACTCTTGATTTAAAGTGCTTTCATAAAAGATTTTTATGTTTAGAAAAGAACTTTTATTTTAGAAAAAGATTTTTCTTTAAGACAAAATATTTGTTGGTTTTTGTATTTCTATCATGTATATTCTTTAACCAAAACCAAGTTGTATACTAGATTTCAAAAACATAGATATTTCATATTGATTGTGGAGTGGATCATATCCATACACACTATGCTTTTAAATGGACTCAAATATCTTGTTTTTGTATTTGATAAAGGTTTGGAAAAACATTTCATGGAAAATTAGGTTTTTATCAAAAGAATTTTTACCAAGTATTTACCTTGATAGTAGTATGACACATGCTCATACTCTATGATTTTTCAAGACCAAAACATTTTATCCAAGACCCAAACCAAATCCAAATTGTCCAGGTCCTGGAAGTTCTGATTTTTCAGAATTTCTCAGTGACCGGTCGACCGCACACTCGACCGACATGCACAATTTTTGTGCATGTGCGTATCAGTCGACCGGAGTCGACCGATACTCGACCGACCCAAACCTGTTGCTCTCTGGAAAATGCCAGTCGACCGGACCGTCGACCGACAGTTCTTTCCAGAAGAGCGGTCGACTCACCAGTCGACCGGTGGCTGCAACGGTCAGAAAAATGACCGTTGGCCGGTCGACCGGAGGTCGACCGCCAGCTCTGACAGAACCCCAACGGCTCTATTTTTCTGAACCTATAAAAAAGGGATTTTGTCATCTGTTTTGGGGTTAACATTTAGGAGACTTCTTGAGCTGTTTTTCAGACACTTTTAGAGGAGTTTCTCTACAAGATTTTAGTGCAAATACTTCCAATCAAAAGAAGAGTTTTTATCAAGAGAGTGTTTAAGTGATTTCTTGTGTTTTCCAACAAAGCTTTCTTTCCTTCATTTTCTCACCACACACTTGAGCTTTCCATTGCTAGATATTCCTATAGGTGTGTTGTAGTGAGAGTGCTCTTTAGGTGATCAAGTGTTGTGATCATCAAAGAGATCTTTTCTTTGTAATTTGAGGAAACGGGCAAGTGTGCTCGTTGTTGGTGGTTGGAGTTCGGTTGTGAACTCTTGGTGGTAGAGGTACGGCCTCGGCGAGTCGGTGGACTTGCGTGTGTACGGGACTTGGGAGTCCGAGGGTTTGTAGGTGTACGGCACCGAGGAGAGATCCGGTGGGATCTTGCATAGTGGAAATCCTTCGTGTGTCGAAGGCGGGATGTAGAGCAAGTGTGCTCGAACCTCGAAACAAACCCTTTGTGTTTGCGATTGCTTACTCTTCCCTCTCTCTCTCTTTGTCTCTTTTATATCTTGCATTTACTTTCATTGTGTTCATCTTATATATGCATGATATATACCCGTGTGCTTAATTGTTATATACTTGCGTGGGATTGCTTGTTAACACTAGTATTCAACCAAGAGAGCCAACGCGGTCGACCGGAGTCGACCGATACTCGACCGACCCAAACCTGTTGCTCTCTGGAAAATGCCAGTCGACCGGACCGGTCGACCGACAGTTCTTTCCAGAAGAGCGGTCGACTCACCAGTCGACCGGTGGCTGCAACGGTCAGAAAAATGACCGTTGGCCGGTCGACCGGAGGTCGACCGCCAGCTCTGACAGAACCCCAACGGCTCTATTTTCTGAAGCCTATAAAAAGGGATTTTGTCATCTGTTTTGGGGTTAACATTTAGGAGACTTCTTGAGCTGTTTTTCAGACACTTTTAGAGGAGTTTCTCTACAAGATTTTAGTGCAAATACTTCCAATCAAAAGGAAGAGTTTTTATCAAGAGAGTGTTTAAGTGATTTCTTGTGTTTTCCAACAAAGCTTTCTTTCCTTCATTTTCTCACCACACACTTGAGCTTTCCATTGCTAGATATTCCTATAGGTGTGTTGTAGTGAGAGTGCTCTTTAGGTGATCAAGTGTTGTGATCATCAAAGAGATCTTTTCTTTGTAATTTGAGGAAACGGGCAAGTGTGCTCGTTGTTGGTGGTTGGAGTTCGGTTGTGAACTCTTGGTGGTAGAGGTACGGCCTCGGCGAGTCGGTGGACTTGCGTGTGTACGGGACTTGGGAGTCCGAGGGTTTGTAGGTGTACGGCACCGAGGAGAGATCCGGTGGGATCTTGCATAGTGGAAATCCTTCGTGTGTCGAAGGCGGGGATGTAGAGCAAGTGTGCTCGAACCTCGAAACAAACCCTTTGTGTTTGCGATTGCTTACTCTTCCCTCTCTCTCTCTTTGTCTCTTTTATATCTTGCATTTACTTTCATTGTGTTCATCTTATATATGCATGATATATACCCGTGTGCTTAATTGTTATATACTTGCGTGGGATTGCTTGTTAACACTAGTATTCAACCAAGAGAGCCAACGCGGCACCTCAACCCATTCAAGGGGAATCTAGAGGAGCTTGTCCAGAGCCTCGCAAGGGAAATTCGGCAACACTCTGTGTTATACATAAGTGTTTAAATTAAAGAAGTTTATTTTGGTCTACTTTGTTTTAATTCCGCATTATTTGTTCATAAGTGACCATTAGATTAGCCATCACCTATTCACCCCCCCTCTAGGTGATCTTACAACCTCAACTCTTATCTAGTGGAATTTAGAGGAGATAGTCTTGAGCCCTTCACCGGGAATTCGGCTACACTCTTGGGTTACACTAAGTGAGTTGCATTTAGTTTTTAATTCCGCATCATTTGTCATTAGATTAGCCATACACCTATTCACCCCCCTCTAGGTATACTTTCAAACCCTTCACTAAGTTAATGAAGAAGGGAGTCATATTTATTTGGGACGATGTGTGCCAAGAAGCATTCGAGGAGATCAAAGAGTATCTCACACACCCGCCCGTTCTGGTAGCTCTAGTATCAGAAAAATCTTTCCTGCTATATGTTAGAGTGATGGATCATTCCTTGGGAGCTTTACTAGCCCAAAACAATAATCAGAACCAAGAACAGGCGATCTACTATTTAAGTAGAATGATGATTGGGGCGAAGCATCGTTATAACCCAATCGAAAAGGAATGCTTAGCGTTGGTCTACGCTATCCAGAAGATGCGACACTACCTCACAGGGAAACGCATTCAAGTCATCTCCAGAGTTAATCCTTTGCGATTGCTCATGACAAGATCATCTTCGCTAAGCTGCAGCCTAGCGAAATGGGCTATATTGCTCTCATAATACGAGATGCAATTCATGCCACAAAGAGCTGTCAAAGGACAAAATGTGGCAGATTTTTTGGCCGATCATCCAAATTCAGGAAATTCAAAACTTTATGATGATCTCCCAAACGAGATCGCAGAAGTTGACATCATCAACGCCTCCCCAGAAGAACAAGTATGGCAACTATTCTTCGACGGAGCATCGAGGACGAACCCGGAGGAAAATATCGTCACAGGTGTGGGGTAGTACTTATTTCCCATATAACTATGTGATTCCTCGTACATTCTCATTAACTGATCCATGTTCCAATATTGTCTCATAATACAATACTCTTTTGCTCAGGATGCAGCTTGTTGAAGAGATTGGAGTAAAAAATCTCAAAGCATACGGTGACTCAAAACTAATCATCAACCAGGTTCGCAGGGAGTACGAAGTCCAACATGAAGACTTGGTGTCCTTTCATAACGCGACCATTATCATGGCAGAGAAGTTTGAAAACTTCTACATTCACTATGTGCCACGTCAACAAAATACACATGTGGACGCGCTGGCATCCCTCGCCGCTTCATTGGCCCTTCCAATCAGAGCCACGGTGAGAGTACTTGTCTACAGTCGTGACTTGTACTGCTACAATTTCGCCCTTGAAGATAGTAGAACTCCTAGAAGAGACCTTCAAGTCAAAGAGGTTCTTAAGACTTTGACAAGTCTCGAACATAGGGATTTGCGATTCCCTTACATCGACTTTGTCTTATATGGAATATTGTCCGACGATCCCAAAGAGGCAGTTGTCATCATAAGGAAAGCTCCTTGATTCCGTTGCAAATGCGATCATGAAAATATCGTATTGTCGATTGTATGATGAAATCCTACTCTGATGCCTTTCATGCAAAGAGGCTCAGGAGGCACTCAAAAAAGCTCATGACGGTATGTGCGGAGCTCACTAACCCGGACCCAAGCTCAGAAATTGGCTTAGAAGACTTGGCTATTATTGACAGAATATGATCCCCGACGCTGTCACCTATGCCAAATGTGATCAAGTTCACCAAACATCACGTGCTCTACCACTTTAGTATACCCCGACGAATCATCCACGACAATGGAGCCCAATTCATCAGCCAAGCATTCCAGAAGTTCTGTAATAAATTCAGAATCCAAAGTGTATCATCAATGGCATACTATCCAGTTACTAATGGCCTTGTCGAAGCTTTTAATAAGACTATTAGAAAGCTTCTGAAGAAATTCATCTCGAAAAGTCAACGCGACTGGGATGACAGATTAGGCAAATGCTTATGGGCTTGCCGCAAACGGTAAGAACCCCGACGAAAGCCACGCCATTTTTCTTGGTGTATGGATGTGAAGCTATGCTCCCACTCAAGATCCAGATCCCATCTCTGCGTGTTACCCTGACAACCGAGATGGCAGACGAGGAAAAGCATCGATTGCGCCTCCAGGAGTTGGAAGCCATAGACGATAAACGACTACAAGCCCAACAGCAAATCGAGATCTATCAAGCTCAGATTTCTAGAGCCTTCAATAAGAAAGGCAGAGAACGGATTTTCAAAAAAGGTGATCTTGTCTTGGCTGTCAGAAGACCCATGGTTATGACACACAAGACAAAAGGAAAGTTTCAACCCAAATGGGAAATACCTTTTGTAGTAGTGTCAGTCTACTCAAATGGAGCATACTGCCTTATAACTCCAAACGGTGACACACTTATTAAGGGTGACAGACGGGTCGGACCCGCCAGACCTGACCCGACCCCACCCGACCCAGAGTTACTAGGTCTGGGTTTGGGCTAATCAGGTTTGGGTCATAATCGGGTCGACCCGTCTGACCCGATTATTAAATGGGTCAGGTTGACCTGAACCCGCCAGACCCACTTAACCTGCCAGACCTGATTATTCTCTCTCCTCCTCGGCCTCCTCCCCTCGATCTCCTCCGCAACCACCCCCGCCTCCTCCTTCGCCTAAATTAAATTGTCTAAAAATATGCGTGAGCCCAGTTTCGAACCTATGACCTCTAATGTGTGAGTTTAGTGTGATGACCAACTATACCACCCAACATTTGGTAATATATTGTAAAAAAATTGTATTTAAAGTTTAATAATCGGGTCAAATGGGTTAGGTCAGGTCAACCCGACTAAGTCTGGGTCAGGTCTGGGTTTGAATTTTTGACCCATATAATAATCGGGTCTGGTCGACCTGACCGATTATTTTACGGGTCGAGCAGTAATCGGGTCGGGTCGACCCGAACCGACCCAATTGCCACCCCTGATGCTCATGATGCCTATCAATGGCAGGTTCTTGAAGAAGCACTATCCTTAACAGGACTCTTCTCATGGTCAGATTAACAGTACACCTCAGATCAAAGCCTCACCCTGATCATTCAGATGAATTAGGGTTTGAAATCCAAAATGTTTGAAAGAGTGCCAAAGAACAACTTCTTCCTTCGACGGATCACATCACGGTCGACTGACGCCGAGCCGATTGAACATTATTGACACCACGATGCATGATGTTAACATTGAAGAGACAAAGTGCGAAATTTTGGTTTTAGCTTTATGACTCTTCTCCTGATCAAGTTAATATCATACCTCTGATCAAAACTTCGAGATCTAAGATGTTTGGAAGAACGCCAAAGAAGAGTTTCTTACTTTGACGGATCACATCACGGTCAATCGATGCTAAGCCGACCGAATATTATTGACATCATGATGCATGATGTAAACATTGAAGAAAGGACAAAGGCAAAATATCAAATTTTAGCCTTGTCACTCTTCTCTAGTTTATCTACAAATATTTGACGCCTCCACGGCTAAAAGATAGAGCAAGTAGTTGGCGTTTAAGGTCAACAGAAAATCCTAGATAACTCATCATGCTGAGGAAAATAGCATGACTAGCCCAACTCAAGCGGTAGTTAGTAAAGCCATACCAAATCTGTTAGTTAAGGGTTCGCTAAAAATCCTGAGAGACCTGATCCCATTTTCTCCTCCAAAATTCCTTACCAATTACCGTCCAAGGAATGGTAAGACCTCAAACAAAAAAAGTTGTAATTGTTTCCTCAGTGAAATAATCACAAATCAAACATATCAAGTTAATATTATACCTTTGACCGAGATTGCTCATATCACAATCGAACCCACTATTAAGTTAACATTATACCTTTAAGAGTGATTTCCTTCAATATCCCCAGTGGATAAAATTTCAACTTATCAATTCTCTTCAATAGAATGACAAGTCTACCAAATTGCTCAGATTCGCAAAATTTCTCGGTCAAGTTAACGCCACACCTCTGACCAAAATTTCAACTTGTCAATTCTCTTCAATAGAATGACAAGTCTGTCAAATTGCTCAGATTGCAAAATGCCTCCTTGTCAAGTTAATGTCACACCTCTGACAGTAACCTGTTCAAATTCTTTAACGAAATTTTCAAACTTTGAATTGCTATGTAAATCGTCACCTCTAGCAAATCAAAGATAATCTCTTTTATTTGTCTAATTTTCAAGACACAAAAGAAAAGTTAAGACAAAACGAAGGTAAAATTATCACTTTTATTTATATCAAAATTTGAAAGTGATACTGACACTCTCTTGTTTAAACAAGATGGAGTGTTTTCAAAAACAAAAAGTAAAGAGAGGAACAAAAAGTTATTCTTGCCCGGTGAGAGGCTTTATTTGGTCCCTGAGACACTGAATGTCTTATTGGCGTGCCTCCTCAATCTCAACTAAGGCCTAGGCCTTTAGCTCCTCTTTCGATAAAAGCTTCTTTGTAGCGAGTTGTGCTTGAAGAGCTTCCAATTTCAGAGTGTGGATATCGAGCTCCTGTTGTACTTGACCTTTTGCAACCTTGAGTTCCTCCCCCTCTTTCTCTCATTTGCAAGCTTCAACTCGTTGTTCTGTATTAAAGCTAGTGCATTAGCAATTGTAGCTCGAGCACTCGCTATCACACCTTCCACGCTCTTGGTGACAATCTCAGATCTCTGAAGATAGTCTATCAAATTTTGATGGCAAGCTTTGAAATCATCGAGACAACGAGCTTCTTCAGCTATAAGCTCCTCAATCTTCTTTTGTTCCCGTTCTTGGTTGGCACGAAGATTCTTGGACACCCGTTGAGCATCTGCAACCAGGTGGCTCTCTCCAGGTTCCTAAGCTCCTCCGAGTACACATCGAGTTGCTCAACTAGCACTTGATGCACTCTTGCCCGATCAGAACCACCAGTATGCTGGATGTTTTTGACCTGATTCTCAAGGAGTATTCGTACGAACTCAAAGGAATTTTGCCAAAAAAGTACCAATTCAGTGCAATACTTCATTGTTGTGAAGAATTACCTGACCATTTGAAAAGATAACTCTTCCAGAATATCCATAGTTGGTGTCAGTATCGGTGAAGCACTGGCTGACCCAGTCTCTATGACAGTAATAAAGACACGATCAGAAGTTAAAGGAATATTCTCCACACCAGTACCCATAAGAGGGTCATATACTTGAGTTGGGGCAATGTCACCTACAACCATTACAATGATTTCAGCGATAACACAGACAGAGAGAAAAATAAAAAGATTATTAAATGCTGATATCTTACCAGGTTGAGGAGACATAGGGGGCAAACCCTCCGGTAATTCTCCTGGCTGAGAAGATTTCTCAGCCGCGAATGTTGTACCTATAGCAGCCACCTCGGAGCTGATCTTAAGAACTTTCGTGCCTTCTGGTCGGGTCAGTTTTTCAATCATCTCAGCAATTTTTGAGGTCGTTACACCTTCAATGGCAGTGGTAGCCCCTACAAAAGGCCATTCAAGTAGAGGATCAAGATGTCGTCTTTATTGTTGACAGGAAGCGACAGGAATGGAAAAGAAAAGATACCTTCGGCGGTAGCAATCTCCTTAGACGGCAACTCTGCCTCTGGGGAAGCTGCCTGCATCTCCTCTTCCACCACATGCACGACTCGCTGGCATCATGAGAAGCAAACTCAGGTCCAATATCGTGGTCATCGCCTTCAGATGACGAAGACGATACTTGTACCAAGGACGCCTCAACAATTGGAGCTTTTCCACCAATTGGTCCAGTATTTGGACTGGATTCAATGACCTTCAAGGTCTACATCATAGCGCTTGGGAAACCCAGTTGCGTTTCGGCACCTTCGCCTGAGGTTATCAAGGGAGTTAATGGAACCTCTAACTGAGGTCCTCCCGTAACCTCTATTCCTCCTGAAGTAGCAGGGCCTCTACCATGCCGACTTTGAATGAGCGGAGGGCTACCTCTTCCTCTTCCTCGGATTCCATGGGACCTAACTCTGGCTGAGAAACGCCTTGCAGAGAAGCTTCAACTTCAAGCTCCCTTCATGCCTTCTTCCGACTCGAACTACCGGCAGAAGGGGATGAATGAGCACGCTTTGCCACGGCCTGGCGAGATCTCCTCGCATAGTGTTCTTCTACAGTTTCAACGATGCGTCGCCGCTTCATATGCGCCAGCCTCCTTCTCAACCTCCAAGTACTCGTTCATTCCCTTCTTATGAGTAGTCTTGGATCCCCTATATGCACTATAGGTAGACTTGATGGCTTTAATGAATAAGGCATTCGTTCAAAACCCGACACGGTATTGGCAATAACACACCAGGTGCAAAGCTGAGGCTGGTATTGAAATCACCTAGAGGGGGGGTGAATAGGTGATGGCTATATGAAATATGGCAATTTTGCGGAATTAAAATTTTCACACACAAATAGCACAAATAAAGACTTGCAATAAATACAACAATTAAGGTGCAAGAATTGAAAGGAGTAGATTTAGAGAAAATTGATCAAACGCAAACGCAAGGATGTTTTCCGAGGTTCGAGCCACGCTCTACGTCCCCGCCTTCACACTTGAAGGATTTGCACTACTATCGTTGATCCCACCGGATCGCCAATACAAGGACACACTTGTCCCTTACACTTGTGATGCCGCAACACCACCCGAAGCTCACTAGCTCCCTTGAGGCCGATGCCTCTACAACTTCACTCCAAGAAGAAATGAGTGATCACACTTGATCACTTTACAAAAGCTCACTTGCACAATCCTAGAACCAAATATGTAGATGTAAAGCTTGGGATTGTGGTGTGCAAAATCTAGAGAGAAGCTAGAGGAATAGGCTACAAGTTGGGTGTTGGGAATTTAGGCTTTGGAAAATCTTTTATGAAGGAAAGCTTTGAAAATCTTTGTAAAACTCTTAAGAAATATTTTGCATTGGTTGTCTAATCAATATGAGGTGACCCTCTATTTATAGGGGTCAAAAACAACCTCAAAAACTCGTTGGAGACAAATCCCAAAAAGAAAAACAGTCAGAAAAACTAGCTGTTGGATCTGTCAGAACTTTTGACAGATTCCGGTCGACCGGGTCGGTCGACCGCCAACGGTCAAAAATATGACCGTTGGGGCTCATCGGTCGACCGGGTCGGTCGACCGAAAACTCCTGTGAAGGCAAGTGAACATCGGTCGACCGGGTCGGTCGACTGATTTAGACGTGCACAGTATTGTGCACATCGGTCGACCGGGCCGGTCGACCGGTCACTGTGAGTTCTGAAAAACAGAACTTCCAGAACCAGAAAACTTGGATTTTGGTTTTGGGTTTCGGGTAAGATTTTGGAACTTGTAAAAACATGAAGTATAAGCATGTGTCATACTTCAATCATGTTAAAAATAGTTTGATAAAAATCCTTTTGATAGAACCTTGTTTTTCCATAAAAATTGTTTTTCCAAAACTATTGTTTTTCTGAAAATCATATTTCCAAAATATGTTCTCTTTTAAAAACTAAGTTAGAAATGGAATTGAAAAATCTTTTTGAAGCCATGAACCTAACTAAGAGGTGTGTGTGTGATAATCCCATAGCTCTACTTCTAATATCTAGCTTTGACAAAATATCTAAAATAAAAATAAAAATACAAAGCTTGTTTTCTTCAATGTCTTGATCTTGTCTTGATCTTGTCTTGATTTTCATATCATCATCTTGATCCCAAAGCATCCTAGTTGTGCATAGCTTGGGAATCTTCATTTTTGCGGCGAACTCCAAATGTGTGAGTCTTTTAGCGGAGCCGTCAAAAACAACCTGTTAAATAACCTGAAAAATTCTGAAACACAAATGTTAAATACATAACTAAATATGTTTTGCTATCATCAAAATAACCGGGATAATGGCCTTTGGGCCAACAATCTCCCCCTTTTTGATGGTGGCAAAACATATGTAGTTATCACAAAATATTTTGGGTAGAGACTTCAATGAAGCTCCCCCTCAACACAAGCATATATATAAAATCATACTCAGGCATATTATCACAAATCATAATCATAAACATTTTATTTCCATGCCAACAAAAGATGCCAAATACTCATGTCATATCATAGATGAAGGAAATGAGTCTCATACATGACATAAATACATAAACCACATAACCATATCCATGTCCACAACACAAAATAAAAATACATGACAAAGCAAAAGATGTCCAACACAAAATATGTCAAGTACATAACAAAATAACAAAGTGTCACAAAATATCTCTCTCAAAATAACTCTCCAAATAACACTCCCCCTTTTTGACATCATCAAAAGGGGAGGTCACTCCTCAGCACCATCATCACCATCATCGCCGTCTCCGTCATCATCACCACCTTCCTCTGAAGAAGCAACCTCCTCTGGATCCATGCCATCGACTCTGGTGCGCGGTGGAGGAACAGAAGAGCGAGCTCTGGGAGGAAATGGAGGACCGGTGGCAGGGAGTCGACAAGCAGTCGGAGTCCGATCAGGAACGAGCATGTCAAATTTTGAGAAAAGGGCCTGAAACTGGACATCCACGAATCTCATGGAATCAGCGAAATATGACATGTCGTTTCGGACCTCCGCCCGAAAAGCAGCATCCCGGATGTCACGAGCATCCATCTCCGCCCGAATGGCTGCGTCGCGCTTCTCGACCCAGGCCTGGTGCGCCTCGATCTGAGAGCGGACATCCGAAGAGAGAAGAGCTAGTAACTCAGGAGGAAATGCAGGTGCTGCAGAAGAAGAAGATCCTGGTGCTGAAGATGAGCCAGGACCAGCAGGAGGAAGAGGTGGTTGCACAGGAGCGTGTCTACGCAGCTGTGCTTCCATCATCTTCAGGACAACTGAATTGATGTTGGTCAGGGGATTTGATGGAGTTTCAGCAGAAAGATCAAAGTCAAGACCCCTAAGAAGATGGGTAATAAGCATGCCGTAGGGCAAGCTCCTACCCGCAGTACGGATCTGATCAGAGGCCATATGAGAGGCAATGACTCTAGGAAAGTTTACCTTAATCCCTTTAAGCAGACAAAAGATAATCAAAGGGACACAACCCCTAGCATGGCTATACTCACCATGTTTGGGGACAATGTTGTAGAAGATAATCTTGGCAAGGACTTGAGATTGAAGAGTGTATCGACTCACTACCTCATTCCTAACCAAGCCGGGGTTGTCATCCCCGTGAATCAGAGTAGAGGCGGTGAGTGAAGACTCACCCTCAGGAAATTCAAAGTCATGCAAATCATGTGAGTACACATCTGCTCCGCCAGTGGAGAGATGCAGAATCCTAGCAAATCGACCTATAGAAATGTCGATTTCCCTACCTAGAACTCTAGATGTGATGCGGTTACCATCAAATTCATAGTTGGCATAAAAATAAGGAACAAGGGAAGTGTATACTTGCTCCTTGATGGACAAGAACTCAACTAGATTGTTGTTTTGCAAGATTTGAGGATACCTAGATGTTCAAAATCCTGAATGGTAACAAATCTCCCTGAATTAATATTTCTAGTGGAGAGATGGGGTATCTATCAGCAGCTAGATCATTTATAAAGGGCCGTACAGGTCTAGGAACCTGAGATGAGGGTTGAGCAATACCCTTCCCCTTCTCAGTTCGAGATCTCTTAGGCATGATTAATAAAAATGAAATTTTTAGATTAAAACAGGTTATGGCACGATCTAGAAGCTAAGCAACCTAAAATAGTGACAAAGGAAGAAAGATTTCTAAGCTAGAAGTGAAGATTCACAATAAAAATTTGATTTTTACCTTGATGAAAATTCTGAAACCCTAACTGAAAAATCCTGAAATTCTTCAGATCCTGCGGATGAGAGGTGCTGAAATCGAAGATCTGGAAGGAGAAAGAGGAATTTGAAATGGGTTTTAAAAAGATTTGGATTTGGTTGAAGGATTTGAGAGAACGAAAATTTTTGGGGAAAAAATGGGTTCGTCGGTCGCTGAGTGAAATGAGAGAGAGAGAGAAAAATGAAAATATATAGCAGATTAGGGCAAAAACACGACGATCGGTCGACCGGTCCGGTCGACCGAATCCAACCGAGAGCTCTGTAAATAAGATCGGTCGACCGGGTCAGTCGACCGACATATCCCGAGACCACAGCAGGTCAGCATCGGTCGACCGGAATTATGGTCGGTCGACCGGTAGCACAGAAAAAAAATAAAAATTTTCTCTCAGGCAGAGTCGGTCGACCGGAGATTTAAGGGTCGGTCGACCGGCTTTGCCTGAAAAACAGTTAACAGCAATTTTGCCCAAAAAAAAATTTTAAGTAATTTTGTAGTCCAAAATATGTATGATATATTAATCATATAGGAACACCAACAGGTTTTAAATCTTCATTAAGTCTTTACAAACATCAAAATACATGCAATCCAATTTTAATTTTATTTTCATATTTAAACAAAGATTTTAAAGATGTTGAAGCCGAATACCCAGTGACGGGTTCTGAACTTCATCCTCTTGATTCCTCTTGAATGAGTTGAGGTGCACAATTGCCATCTTTAAGGTGTTTGTTTAAATAGGAATTTTTACAAATGTTTAATTTTTTTTTATTTATGAAATAATGTGTATATGTGTACAAGTATATATTCACAAATAATAAACTATACATGTGGACATACTATAAAACAAGGCATGAAACTAAAGATATCAAAAACTAAACATGGCATATACAATCATGATGGAGTTGCAAGTTTATACTAATCATGTATCAATGAGGCATAAGACTAAACTAGCAATCCTATAACAATTGTATATACAAAATTAAAACTCTTAAATGGAGATGTTACCAATTTACGGGCAATCTCCACAAATAGGTGCCTCCACGATAGCGATGCATGCATGATTTGTTTTTTAAGCTCCGATGCATCAACCACCCGGGCACCACCTCCTCCTAAGTCTTGGAGGGTGTAGATCCACCTATACCTGTTTCATTTGAATTTGGTGGCTCTTTTGGTACCCAAATCTTAGTGGGTCCTTTGGGGTTAGATCCGGGGCGAACCCAAACAAATTTATTCTTAACATTGTTCTTAGCATAGCAAAATTTTTCTAAATGGCCTTTGCGGCCACAATGTGTGCAAATATAAATTCTACCACTATTGTACATAAAAGCATGGTTATGAGTGTGTGCATGTTTATGTGTGGAGTGTTTATGATGAACATGTTTCCCTTGAGCTACTCCCTTAGGAAATTTAGATGCAAGCTTGTTAAAATCAAATGCGCATTTCTTTAAAGTTTTATCTAAAGAATCAACACGTTTTTGAATTTCAACAAAAACATTTTTATCATTAGAAATCATGGGGGTTTTTCCTTTATTAGCTACCTTATATTTATCAAAATCATTTTTCAATTTTTCAAAAAAACTAGATAACTCATTTTTCTCTTTTTCAATAATATTAATCTTATCTCTCAAAGACTCATTTTCCCTTTTTAACTTTTTATTATGAGATTGCGAAATCTCATATCTATGTTGTAATTCCTCAAAGAAATGTGCTAGTTCATCCATAGTGAGGTCATCATCATCAAGAGTGTTATCAAATGTTACCTTAGAAGCATCGTCTCCTTGTGCCATGAAGCACATGTTGGCGGCGGCGTGCTCCTCTTCGGATTCTGACTCCGAATCATCCCATGTTGCGGCCAACGCTTTCTTCTTTCTTTGCCCATTCTTGATGTGGTTGCTTGTAGAGCGGGCAATCGGCAATTAGGTGACCGATCTTCTTGCAATGAAAGCAAGGACCGGGTTCATCTCTTTTCTTCTCGTACCTTCCTTGAGGCTTCCCTCTTCGGAAGTTACTTTGCCGTCCCTTCTTGTAAAACATCTTGCCCACCTTCCGGATGAGCATGGCGAAATCCTCATCGCAATCTTCCGATGAGTCATCCTCTTCGTGTATGGTAGGAGCGGCTTTGAAGGCAATGGTCTTCTTCTTTGGTGCCTCCCTTTCTTCTCTAACTTTCATCTCCATCTCATGCGTCTTGAGATTTCCGATGAAGCCGGAGAAGTCCATCTCCTCTTTGTCGTTGAGTTCCTTGAGTGTGGTCGCCTTGACTTCCCAAGCTTTGGGAAGAGCTCTAATCACCTTCCTTATCTTTTGATCATTATCAATCTTGTCGCCTAAGGAAGAAAGAGCATTAGTTATTTTTGTAAAACGGGTGAGCATGTCATCAATGCTCTCATTATCAAACATATAGAAATTCTCATATTGAGAACGTAGCAAGTCAACTTTGGCTCTCTTGACTTGAGACGTTCCCTCATGAGTCACAATGAGTATGTTCCAAACCTCAAATGCGGATTTACAATTTATTATGCGTGCAAGGTCATCTTCATTTAATGCTTGGGTCAATGCATATTGTGCCCTAGCATTAGCCTCATAGTCTTTGGAAGTATCCTCGGACCATGTGCTCTCATCACTAGTGGGTTCAATAAAATCTTTGGTAATGGCCCTAGCTACCCTAACTCCTAGGGATTTAAGGAAGAGATTCATTTTCACCTTCCAAATAGGGAAGTTTAAACCATCAAACTTGGGTGGGGATTTAATGCTAGAAAAGTCCATGGATGCCATGAATGCACAAGCAAATGTAAATGCAACACAAATGTATATAGCCAAATATGGATCTCCCTAAGGTTGTTAGACCTAAGTTGTAGGGTTAGGCTCTGATACCAATTGAAATCACCTAGAGGGGGGGTGAATAGGTGATGGCTATATGAAATATGGCAATTTTGCGGAATTAAAACTTTCACACACAAATAGCACAAATAAAGACTTGCAATAAATACAACAATTAAGGTGCAAGAATTGAAAGGAGTAGAGTTAGAGAAAATTGATCAAACGCAAACGCAAGGATGTGTTTCCGAGGTTCGAGCCACGCTCTACGTCCCCGCCTTCACACTTGAAGGATTTGCACTACTATCGTTGATCCCACCGGATCGCCAATACAAGGACACACTTGTCCCTTACACTTGTGATGCCGCAACACCACCCGAAGCTCACTAGCTCCCTTGAGGCCGATGCCTCTACAACTTCACTCCAAGAAGAAATGAGTGATCACACTTGATCACTTTACAAAAGCTCACTTGCACAATCCTAGAACCAAATATGTAGATGTAAAGCTTGGGATTGTGGTGTGCAAAATCTAGAGAGAAGCTAGAGGAATAGGCTACAAGTTGGGTGTTGGGAATTTAGGCTTTGGAAAATCTTTTATGAAGGAAAGCTTTGAAAATCTTTGTAAAACTCTTAAGAAATATTTTGCATTGGTTGTCTAATCAATATGAGGTGACCCTCTATTTATAGGGGTCAAAAACAACCTCAAAAACTCGTTGGAGACAAATCCCAAAAAGAAAAACAGTCAGAAAAACTAGCTGTTGGATCTGTCAGAACTTTTGACAGATTCCGGTCGACCGGGTCGGTCGACCGCCAACGGTCAAAAATATGACCGTTGGGGCTCATCGGTCGACCGGGTCGGTCGACCGAAAACTCCTGTGAAGGCAAGTGAACATCGGTCGACCGGGTCGGTCGACTGATTTAGACGTGCACAGTATTGTGCACATCGGTCGACCGGGCCGGTCGACCGGTCACTGTGAGTTCTGAAAAACAGAACTTCCAAAACCAGAAAACTTGGATTTTGGTTTTGGGTTTCGGGTAAGATTTTGGAACTTGTAAAAACATGAAGTATAAGCATGTGTCATACTTCAATCATGTTAAAAATAGTTTGATAAAAATCCTTTTGATAGAACCTTGTTTTTCCATAAAAATTGTTTTTCCAAAACTATTGTTTTTCTGAAAATCATATTTCCAAAATATGTTCTCTTTTAAAAACTAAGTTAGAAATGGAATTGAAAAATCTTTTTGAAGCCATGAACCTAACTAAGAGGTGTGTGTGTGATAATCCCATAGCTCTACTTCTAATATCTAGCTTTGACAAAATATCTAAAATAAAAATAAAAATACAAAGCTTGTTTTCTTCAATGTCTTGATCTTGTCTTGATCTTGTCTTGATTTTCATATCATCATCTTGATCCCAAAGCATCCTAGTTGTGCATAGCTTGGGAATCTTCATTTTTGCGGCGAACTCCAAATGTGTGAGTCTTTTAGCGGAGCCGTCAAAAACAACCTGTTAAATAACCTGAAAAATTCTGAAACACAAATGTTAAATACATAACTAAATATGTTTTGCTATCATCAAAATAACCGGGATAATGGCCTTTGGGCCAACAGGTATATGCATTGGGTGATCTCTGAGGAAGACTGAACATTGCTCCCGTCCTTGCAGTCACGTGGAAGTACTATGCCCATGCCCCTTCGAACAGGTTCGTACTGAAGTGAAGGCTAGTATTTGGGTTTCCATGTAGAACTGATCATACCCAAATTAATAGGCAAATCGGCTTGACAGATAAGACTCAATTGTACAGGTGTCACCATGATGAAAAATGTGATATTCGGGTCGAATACTCATTAGCCAGCAGAAGACACCATCGATAGAGTGGTGTACCCATCTAGCCCTGCGACATCCTAGAATTGATCTCCATGTGATGTATCTTGAATGTCAGGGAGGCATCAAACCAGCTGATAGTTTGAGTCGCTCTGGATAGCTTTCCTGATATAGAATTAATCGGTCGCTAATATTACACATTCATTATCATATTCTCATACTTATTTTAGAATAAACTCTGCTTTCTCTTAATTATTGTTTAATTTATTTGCAGGCCATTCCTAAAGGAGAGGGATGAGAAACGAGCCCAAAAGCCCATCAAATTCTGATTTAAATCAGAATTAATTCGAAGTCAGTAAATTAGGGCAGATCAGGTCAGTTTAGATCGGTTGAAAACAGTTAGAACAAATTCCTACAAATCAATCGGTTGAAGCAAAAATCAAAGGCCGTTTCGTCACAATTTCGGAGATAAAACTGAAAATCCAGCTGAAGATAAAGTCATATCCCAAAATCAGGCTGCTGCACCCCCAGCTGTGGCCACCTGGCCACAGCAAGGCCGCGGAAATGCAGCATAAGCTGCGGATCGCAGCTTTGTTAGGGAGTTAGGGGGAGCATTTGCTCCCCCTATCTTCATACGCCCTCTTATGTTGGGTTTTGCCTATAAATAGAGAGTTTTTCAGAGCTTACAGGGACGATCATGCAGAGATAGAATTTAGTCCACTTTTTTATTCTTTATAGTATAGGTTTTTGTTTTTCTTTTCATGTAATTTTCAGTTTTAATTTATGTAAATCAGAGGAGATCAGAGTTTCATAGGAGAATGAGAACGAAGCTTGTGCTGAGGGTGACACCGGTATAAAATTTTCTTCTTTTCTCTTATTGTTATAAAATTGAATATGTAGTTTCCCTTTTGTATTTACTTTATTTTTGTTCTACTTCTTCTTCTCTACTTTTCTTCTTTTGGTACCAAATTGCTATCCAAGTGAGTCTTAAAGCATCGAAAGAGCCTTGCCTTTACGAGTGCCACCGATAGCTCATGACGATGGATTTTGAGTTTTATTCTGTATCACTTCATACTTGCAATGTCTTGATAATATAATGTGGAGGAGGCGGGAATCAACTCTTATGGGCTATACATTGATCGCCTCACTTCAAGGTAACTTCATGGCAAAAGATTCAATGTAAGCATTTGGCCAAAGGAGGTAAGTAACTTTTAGATTCTTTTCTTTTTATTCTTTAGTTTAGAACACCACAATCTATCACTTCTTTTATCACTCCTTTTTCATTTCTTTATACATATCATTTCTAGTTTATCCATCTTCTTAATCTACCATCTTCTCCTAACTCACTTTAACCTAATTTTTCTCTTCTTCTTTACAAGAACTAAAAGAAGAATTTTAACCATCCTTTGTATCTTAAAAGAAAACTTACTAAAAAAGCTTCCATCTCTAGTCCCTCCTTGTGGATCACGACCCGCATAGCCACTTGCTATTGCGATAGAATTGAGTAACTTGCACTCTTTAATCTTAAAATCTGAAATACCGTATTTTTGTGCAGGTTTTATCTCAATCAAAATTTGATTGAGATAAAACCTGCACAAAAATATGGTATTTCAGATTTTAAGATTAAAGAGTGCAAGTTACTCAATTATACCGCAATAGCAAGTGGTTATGCGGGTCGAATTGAGTAACTTGCACTCTTTAATCTTAAAATCTGAAATACTATATTTTTGTGCAGGTTTTATCTCAATCAAATTTTGGCGCCGTTGCCGGGGAGGGATGGTAAGTTATTCTCTTTTTAGATTTATATTTTTGTTAACTTTCTTTTTGTTCTTGGTGCACAGGTTTGACAACAAGGAATTTTTGCTGCAGTGGACATATAAGTGGCCTTGGACTCTGCTCAAGAAAGCAGAGCCAAAAAGCCCTCAGATTTGCTATATTCCTGTGGCAATCTGAGTGAACTACTAACCTGTGTTTTCTGTAAGTTGGTTGTAGTGCAAAGTTCAATATCTGTAGCTATCTATTTCCTTATTTGTCTCACTATATTTACTTTCTAACCTCAATTTAAAATGATGTTTGTTAAATGCTAAAAATGGTTTAGACTTTGCATTTAGGCACATGTCTAATTCGTTTACATTTTACATTACTGTTGAAGAGTGCTAGAGTAAAAGGTACGTTTGCATGGCATATAGTTTACGAAACATTCTTGAGTGATTATTTGCTTGTTGAATGTTACTTTTCTTTATCCTGCACACCTTACACAATCAATCTTAAGGGCTTGTCCTATAAACAAGATAAGGTGGGGAAGTTATTACCCTCCCTTAGCCCACAAACAATCTCCTCGCTCACTAACCCAAGCCTAACTAAAATTGAGTAGACTTTGGCCCTAGGGATATCTCGGACTCAATTAGGAGATTATCCTAAGGGAGAAGGTGTTAGAATTTGACTGCTGCCAAATCAGTGTCTTAGGAAAGGGATTGAAGGGCGAAACCCCGAAGGCTGGTGGTTTGGCTTAATTAGGCTCGTCGCTTTTGTGCGGATACCTCCCACCAATCTTGCCCTGACCTGACTGATTAGCTCGTGGTCAAAGTCTGCATTGTACCTCCCGTGAACAGTCTAATCAGTTAGGAGTCATCTAGGTCTAAGGTTTACCCTAACTTAGGTTAGATTTTTTTCTTTTTATTTGTTTGCTTATTTTTTTGTTTTTTTGTTTGTGTTTGATATTTCCTGTGTGATATGGCTTATAACAATAATTTTTTCAATTTTAATGGTAATCCATATTACACCCCGACCTCTTTCTCGATATTACCAACCCGGCATATCATAACTTTAACCAACCTAGTGTGCCGGATTCGTCTTATCCGAATCAATATAACCCATGCCCCCAATCTTATGACCATAATTTCTAGAATAATTTCAACTCTTCACAGAGTCAATGGGGATTCACCTCCCCTGAGTCCAATTTTCAACCAACTTGTCCTCCTTATTTACCTTGTCCACAATATTTCCAAGATTCATACTCAGTTCCACCAGTCCAAAATAGAAAACCATCAATTTTGGAAATGAGTATGCATGAGTCTAAACAATAATCACAAAATCTGATGGACTCACAATTTCACCACCAATTTTAAAACAACACTTCATCTTTTCAAGACCAATCGCAACAAAACGATGAACCAATCAACTATGAAAAGATGCTTGAAGTCATGACTCAGGCTCAAACGCTCGTAATCATGACATAATCATGACATAGATATGATTGTCCAAACTCTACGTTCTCACCATTTGACCAGTTTTGATGTCGCTAACCATTCTGTTAGAGCCGAAGAATCATGTTGTTTTGGAAAACAAGATTCCATTTTAGCACAACCATTTGAACTTGCCCAAACTCCAAATTTTGAAAATGATATTGACAGTTTGGCAAGTTATTCCTTTCCTGAAATAGAACTTGAGAATGAATATGATCCTAAACCTCAAATTAGTGATTCAATTCTACTTCCTGATTCAATAATGACTCCGGTGTCTTCACCTGATTTCAATCTTTTTCCCGAGTCAACATTGGATCCTGTGCCATTCATAATGAAATTGAATCGCCCATCTTTGATGATCATCATATTGAACTTGACCAATTTCATGCTTTTGAAAGTCCCATTGACAAATTGGCAAGTTCTCATTTTTATGAAATTGAACTCAATGAGAAATGTGACCTAGATTCTCAATTTTGTGATCTAATTTAAATTCTCGAATCAATATTGACTCCTGTTTTGTTACCCGACTTGAGTAATATTTAAGAGTCAGTTTTGATTCTCACACCTGTCATTCTTAAACTTGAATCACCAATATTAAGTCACATTCCATTGTGAGAAAATGAATGTGGACTTGAGTTTCAACTTCTTGATTTGGACCACTTCCAGAACCAATCTCGACTCCTGAACCTTTACTTGACTTAAGTCACTTTCCTGAGTCAGTATTAATTCTCGTGCTTCCTAAGTCCAAGTCAATCATTCTATCTTTTTACACTTCATTTTGGGACAAGGTGGTTGACAAAATTGACTCCAAAATTAATTATGGAATTTAGAAATTAGTTGGGGTTAAATTTTTAATAAAAATCCTTCATGTATACATCATTTTAGTGGATTATATTAGAGAGATTTCTGGTGGGTTCCTCCGAACTCCATGCAAAGTCGATTGGGCCGCATTTCGTGGATCAATTAGACCACCACTAGAACCACCACCTTAAGGTAATATTTTCCTTCCATGTCTTCTTTTTCATGCATCTATGCATTAATTCATACATTGAGGACAATGCATGAGATAGGTGTGAGGAAGGGTTCTAACATAACTTAGGTTTTTCTTTTTATTAAAAAAATTCTTTACTTTTAAAAACTTTTTGAAAATAGAAACAATATTTTGGCATATTTTTTGTAAGAAATTAAGTCAATTTTAAGGAATAAGAAAATCAAAATTAGGATTTCTTAAACTTGGTCAAAATGAGATTATTTGTTTGATTTTTTTAGGGTTAGGAAGATAATTTGTCAAAGTAATTTAGTCTTGATCTTTACCTTAATGAAATATGCACACTTCATACACTTACACACTTAGGGTTCAAAAATAAAGATTCTTATGCCTTATAAAAAAAAAGAAAAAGAAAAAAATATATCTATGAAAGATGAATAAATCTAATTATTGATTAGCTAAGTGCTTTGACCTAAGTAAGCCTTGGTATTTATGCGAAAGATGATTAGATAAGTTTGAGAAAATATATATATATAAAAAATTCTTTGATTAAGCTGGGTATTTGTGCCTAATAAAGTATAAGTATTCACACCTAAAAGTAGTTCATATAATAAAATCCTTAGTTTTATGGCCTTGTTTACTCAAGTCCTTAAGTCCTTGGGGTGTTTTCTCACCCGGTGCCCTAAGACCGTTTGGTTTGGGAGTCATCGATTAAAGGCTCATTACATGGGCAGATTAGAAAGCCTAATAAAACTAAGAAATAATATCACCAAAATATATATATATATATATATATATATATATATATATATATATATATAAGACATAAGAGTTAGAGTTAAAGAACCCTTAGTCAAAATTTTCACGGTCACAAGGTGCACATGACTTAGGGTAAAGTAATAGACTAGATGAGAATTACAATTTGACTCCTTACTTTTATTGATAACAAATTTTTGAATAGAGACTAAGTTTAGGAATGAAAAATTCAATTTTCCTATAACTTATAGATTACTTAAAACTTACGATAATATTTCAAATATTTTTCTTTCAAAATGTGTTCTCAAAATACTAACATTTTTCTCTTTCTTTATGGATTTTGTGGGTGTAATTCACTGAAAATCCTCACGAGATAAAACTCGCCCTCTAGGGAAAACCTAGAGGTTTAACGGCTTGTTGTACAAGCTTAGTGTAATCACGTGACTTGCGAAAGTGGTCTAATAATTTTTTTTGTTTAGTTGTTTTGCTCGAGGACGAGCAAAAGATAGGTATGGGTGTGTGATCGGTCGCTAATATTACACATTCATTATCATATTCTCATACTTATTTTAGAATAAATTCTGCTTTCTCTTAATTATTGTTTAATTTATTTGCAGGCCCATTCCTAAAGGAGAGGGAAGAGAAACGAGCCCAAAGCCCATCAAATTCTGATTTAAATCAGAATTAATTCAAAGTCAGTAAATCAGGGTAGATCAAGTCGGTTCAGATCGGTTGAAAATCAGTTAGAACAAATTCCTACAAATCAATCGGTTGAAGCTAAAGATCAAAGGTCGTTTCGTCACAATTCCGGAGATAAAACTGAAAATCCAGCGGAAGATAAAATCATATCCCGAAACCAGGCTGCTCCACCCCTCAGCTGTGGCCACCCGGCCACAGCAAGGCCGCGAAAACGTGGCATAAGCCGCGGATCTGCGGCTTTGTTGGGGATTTAGGGGGAGCGTTTGCTCCCCCTATCTTCATACGCCCTCCTATGTTAGGTTTTGCCTATAAATAGAGGGTTTTTCAGAGCTTACAGGGGACGATCATGCAGAGATAGAATTTAATCCACTTTTTCATTCTTTGTAGTATAGATTTTTATTTTTCTTTCCATGTAATTTTCAGTTTTAATTTATGTAAATCAGAGGAGATCAGAGTTTCATAGGAGAATGAGAACGAAGCTTGTGCTGAGGGTGACACCGATGTAAGATTTTCTTCTTTTCTCTTATTATTATAAAATCGAATCTGTAGTTTCCCTTTTGTATTTACTTTGTTTTTATTCTACTTCTTCTTCTCTACTTTTATTCTTTTAGTACCAAATTGCTATCCAAGTGAGTCTTAAAGCATCGAAAGAGCCTTACCTTTGCGAGTGCCACCGATAGCTCATGACGATGGATTTTGAGTTTTATTCTGTATCACTTCATACTTGCAACGTCTTGATGATATAATGTGGAGGAGACGGGAATCAACTCTTATGGGCTATATGTTGATCGCCTCACTTCAAGGTAACCTCATTGCAAAAGATTCAAGGTAAGAATTTAGCCAAAAGAGGTAAGTAACTTTTAGATTCTTTTCTTTTTATTCTTTAGTTTAGAACACCACAATCTACCACTTCATTTATCCCTCCTTTTCTATTTCTTTGTACATATTATTTCTAGTTTCTCCATCTTCTTAATCTACCATCTTCTTCCTAACTCACTTTAGCTTAATTTTTCTCTTCTTCTTTACAAGAACTAAAAGAAGAATTTTAACCATCCTTTGTATCTTAAAAGAAAACTTACTAAAAAAGCTTCCATCGCTAGTGCCTCCTTATGGATCACGACCTCATAGCTACTTGTTATTGCGGTAGAATTGAGTAACTTGCACTCTTTAATCTTAAAATCTGAAATACTATATTTTTGTGTAGGTTTTATCTCAATCAAGAATACATAAGTATACTGCCATGTCGTGTGCTTTAACCTCTGCAAGAACGGTACAAAGTCTTTCGATGTATACATAGCCGTCATCAGAGATGGTCAATGCATGACATACCACGCCACCAAATAGGTCGACGAAACTTCAATTCTAAGATTGGGCACTTTGACCTCAGGATCACCATGCTTGTAATTGAGCGCATTTCCATCGACATCCACCAAAACTTCCACTTAATTAATGCCCAAAGTCCACTTTGGATACACCCCACCATCATGGGAAGAAGGGCGCTACCCAGCGAAATGCCAGTAGAATTGCAGGGTATACCACATCAGCTACTATGACTTCGTGGGGAAGTATCGGCATGAACACCGCTTCAGCCACAACATTAGGAATCCAGCTAGCAGAACCTTGTTGGAAATAGGTGTCTTGGCCTGATGATGAAAACTTTCGAAGACTGTTTCTGGTCTGAAAGTATCTTCAACTGATTTTGTGGTATATGAAGATGTTGAAGCGCTGATCCTCTCCTCAATCTCTGCATCTGTGCCTGGGGCTAAGCGTGTCAATCGGTCAGCCTTGTCCCCCAAACCATTGAAGAGGTAATCTGCCCAAGCCATTTGTTTGGTCCCTCTAGCCCTCCAACCAGTGATCTCGGTGCAAATATTGAAGAGACATAACACTTCCCAATATGTTGTGTATACCAAAGGAGGACGATCCTCCATCAAGTGCAATTCTTCAGCCTATTGGATATATTCTTTATACGGAATGTCCCCCATCACTAATCCAGAGACTTTGTACTTCTCATGAAGAGCGAGAACCATCTACGTGATTGGGGTGAAGAATGTATATGTCTTCGGATTATAACGCTCCAGCATGACGAAAAAGAGATGGATGTTATGTGGGATGCCATACTGAACAGCCCAGACTGCGGTATAGAGACCATTCTATAGTAGTTCGTCCTTCAAGTCTTCGAGGTTGAAGTCCACCATCTTGGACCACCAATACTTGTCCGAGGAATGAACCCATCCTAATGCTCGAAACTCACCTTTTGGGAAGTCACCCTTCACGTCCATAAATTGGTTAAAAACATGGACGCCTGGTGAGGAGTCTCACCTATGGGGAACTCCATTCAAAAAGAACCCGACAATAGTCCGACTACATTCTTGTCATGATCTACTGGGATTATCGTATGATGAGAGATCTGCCCTAGAGAAACTTCAGATTGCTCCTCGGTCTGATTCCACTCCATCAATCGATGAAGGGACATCGGTTGGATGAACGACAAGGAAAACATCCTTTTCATGTCAGAAAGGAAGAAGCAGTGCTCTCCAAGCCAACGGAGCCATTTGTAGCTGTCATCAAGTATCGCCCTCCTCATTGCTGGAGTCCCTGAATAAAAAATCTGGCCTTTTCAATAATGAACAGGCCTCTGATTTAAGTCTCCCATCCGTGATAAGTTCTCAAAGAGTATGTGAGCTTGCCTGGCTTAACTTGTCTCGCCGTTCTCAATTCTTTCTAGTAAAGGACGGCACAGTCTTATCAAGTTTGGAGATGACATCCAGATCTAGTCTGCTTATATGGCCAAAATGGTGTCTCTTCGCCAGAGGAGTTGAGGAATACTTCACTGCAAAAAGGAGAACACAAAGTCAGTACTCTGATAATAGTGAAATCACACCAAGTGTTGGGGTTCAAATGCGATGCTCAACACATGAAACCCGCATTCTATAACTCCCACATGGAGCCCACGTCTAGACTCCACACTTAGAAAATTTTTGAAGTCATTGAGACTTAAACGCGAGTCTTATAAAATGAGACCTGCATTCAGAAGTCTCAAGACGCGAAGTCCCCTAGACTCTCATTCAATTCACAGACGCGAGGATTGCGTTGATAAAGCAAAGAAACGCCAGATCACCAAATTTGTGTTATGATCATCAACGCAAGGATCGCGTTTACAAATCAAACGCGAACCAGTAAGATCCACGTCGACTGATCAACTTCAATAGAAGTTTTTGAAACTTCAAGAAGATGTTAAGAGGACAGAGCCTCTTCATGTTCTCAATGGCAAAAGCCATTCAACTTACCAGAAATGGGGCTTCCTGTGAAAAAGAACCACCCATCGATCGGCGCAGCGACGACGCTTGAAGAAGCAGTTGTTTGTTTGGGCTTTGAAGCCATGAGCATGGTGAAAATCCTTAAAAAGATTGAAAAAAGCTCAGAACTTTATCAGTTTTGAGAAAGCTTAAGAGCTTTAGATAGGGGTCTGATCAAAGATGATGACAAATCAAAGCGAACTGACAGTTGAAAGACCCGGGTCTTTTATAGGTCTTTCAATGGTCGAGATACGCGATGCATATCTCGAGCTCAATCCGAGCCAGACACACGTCCCACATGCCACCTGCATCCGCCTAGAAGTATCTAACGCGATCTTCGCATTTTGAAAGCCGCGTCTCTACAGCAATCAAAAGCTACGTCTCTACGGCAATCAAAAGTTGTATCTCTACAACAATTGAGAGTCGCATCTCTACAACAATTGAGAGTTACGTCTCAACTCCACTAGAGTTCGTTCTCCCTTGAGCACCATGACAACTGTGTCGATGAGAGTTCTATTCTCTCACATACAAAGAGTATGTCTCTACTTCTGCAGTCAGTTCAACAGTACACTGGCAGAAGTAATCGATAACTCCACCGTTCAATAATACACCAAAGAGCAAACCAGAGCTCATAACAAGTTCTAGACTGAGTTTCTAAGACATTTGTGATGATCTTTTTTTGAGGCTTCAAGCAGTTCAACAGTACACTCACGAAGACCACCATCCAGACAGGATCAAGCTCAGGGCATCTCAAAAGGGTATTAGTATAATCATGGGAGTCCAAAATCAACTGAAGCCCAAAGTATTTTGAAATTTGTCCCAGTCACTGTGGAGTTTCAAAAACTTCGGAGGGGGTTCTGTGGCTGTCCAAAAATCACCAAGGACAAGTCATCAGACACGAACCTCAACGCGAAGGTCGCGTTTCAAACTAAAACGCAGACCTCACATCCAGAGAAGCACGGAGACTTTGGACGCAGGCCTGAGTGAAATTGCATTCAATGCGAGTCTGAGTAACTCTGTGTCCCGTCCAATGCGAGTCTGAGTAATTTCGCGTTCAATGCGGGTCTGAGCAACCCCGCATTCCAGTTCAAGCAGGTCTAAGAAACTCAGCGCTTCACATCAGACGCGAGTCTGTGAAACCTGGCATCTCACTTCAAACGCGGGTCTGAGCAGCTCTGTGTTCTAAACTGAGACACCGCGTCTACAACAAGTAACGCGAGGTTCGCGTCCAGCGTGAGACCCGCGTTTCTATTGTAATTGACCCCCATTACTGGGTCAATTAACTCCCCATGTAATGTGAGAGTTAATCCCCACTATGGAGGAATTTTAGGGGACAATAATACTCCGATGATTCCCTATAAATAGCCTGAGGAGCTATGAGAAGAAGGGCTTTTTAAAAGAAAAAGAAGAGGCTTTTCTGAGATTGAGAGCTAAGAATTCTCAAGCTAAAGGCTTCTTGCTTTTTGGAGAGAAGGAGAAAAGCAATAATCAGTGGACTCTAAACACTCAGTGTGTTAAAATAGAGCTCCCTCCTGATTGATCTTCGAGAGTATCCTGAAGAGAAGCTGGACAGTGGGCCGGTCAACGGAGAATAAGATCACTCTCCATCGCCATACAAAGAACCCAACCATAAACAAAGGGGAGAATCATATCTTCTCCCATCTTTTGTAATCGGGATTATTCCATTGTAATATTTCAGCCACTCAAAAAAATTTACTTTGACCAAGCTTTCCGACCAAACAACAGAGGCATGGTGGTTGTGGGGGTCACTGCTTGGCCATTGGCGTGGTACGCGAAGGAGGAAGGGCGATCGGTGATCGCACGGAGGAGAAGACGGTAAGGTCATAACGAGGTTGGTGGTCACGGTTGCGAGATGAGGCCAAGGGGCTTTCTATACGTAGAGGATGGGAGGAGGAGATGGAGGAAAAAGAAAATAGTGATGATGGTGGGGTGGTGCACAATGGCAAGGAGGAGGTGTAGGTGGTGCGCTCACGTTCCGGCGATAGGCACGACAGTGAGGAGATGGGATCTCGGCCACACGGCAGTGAAGGAGGAGGAGATCGGGCAGCTTAGGCTGAAGTTAGGGTTTTAGTTTCAGGGTGTGAGAGAAAGGAGAGAGGAAGATGAGTTTTATATATAGAGGAGAGGGAGTGATGGGCTTGGCCGGTTCTGTGGGTTTCTTTTGAGCCCAATGAAAAAAGAAAGGAAAGGAAAAATAGGGAAAGGGAAAGAGGGAGATGGGCTTTGGGTTGGCAGGCTTTGGGTTTATATTAAATAGAAAATGGATGGAAAAAGGGAAGGGATAATGTTACTTGGGCTTGGGCCAAATGAAAGGTAAAATGATAGGAAAAAGAGAAAGAAAGTAGGCATTATCCGTACACCACAAAATAAAATGATGATAATACTAATTATAGTTGAGAATGTTAATTTATAATTAATAACAAAATAAAACACTTTTATAAACAATAATACCAACAATGGTAATATTTACTAATGATTAAAAGTTTATTTATAATAACAATAATAATATATAATACTAATACAATAAAATAAATAGTAGTAATAATGATTAATATTGATAATAAGAATCATAATAATAAAAAAATGGTAAGTCAAGTCAAATAAGTGTTTAAAATATTAATACTGTATCATTAACTAGGAATATTACAGCATTAATAAGAAAATACTGCATCAATCATAGGGTAGCCACCCCTTATCACTCGCAGACTAGTGGCCAAGTAGAAATTTTCAACCGAGCAATCAAGACCATTTTAGAGAAATCTGTGAACACCACTAGGAAAGATTTGTCTCATCCGTTGACTAATGCCTTGTGGGCATATAGAACTGCTTTCAAGACTCCTATTGAAATGTCTCCATATTGGCTAGTCTATGACAAACCTTGCCATCTTCCTATTGAGCTAGAACACAAAGTATATTAGGTGATTAAGCGCCTAACTTTTGATCCTAACAAGGCAGGAGAGTGTAGGAAACTTCAACTTGATGAACTTGAAGAGATCAGAAATTATGCATATGAATGCTCAAAATGGTACAAGAATCATATGTAATAATGCATGATAAGCTCATTATTTGAAAGAATTTTTATCTCGAACAGACTGCTTTACAATTCACATTTATATCTCTTCTCAGAAAAATTGAAATCTCATTGGACCGGTCCCTATATTGTTCAAAAGTTCACCCACATTGTGCAGTAGACGTCCACAATACCACGGATGGTACCACTTTTCAAGTGAGTGGCCATCGTTTAAATTCATACCATTAGTATCTGAGTGGAGAAGTGGAGGAAATCCTTCTGAAAAATCTTGTTTATCAGTATTGATCTCTATACCTGCTAGAGATCCATTGTTGTATTATAATAGTTTTTGTGTTTTCGCTTGTTTTTCTTTTTCAACTAGACAATAATGGATGATATCCACTCGTCTTCATCAAGTACTATTTACCTTAGCCTTCTTAATTCTATATCATTTTGAGCATACATTTTCATAATGAGGACAATGCATGAGATCTATATGAGGGAGGGTTTTAACATATATTTTCTTCTTTCTTTTTATATAAAAAATATTCCTTTCTTTAAAAC
Organism: Agave tequilana; assembly: GCA_038442645.1. Lineage (NCBI taxonomy): Eukaryota > Viridiplantae > Streptophyta > Magnoliopsida > Asparagales > Asparagaceae > Agave > Agave tequilana. Next base: position 137,581 of record JAVJIF010011503.1, on the reverse strand, counting down.
TTTTTGAAAAGAGAAACAACATTTTGACCTATTCTTGTAAGAAATTTAGTTAATTTAAGGAATATCAAAATCATAATTAGGATTTCTTATACTTGGTCAAAATAAGATTTTATTTTTAATTTCTAGGGTTAGGATGAAAAATTGGAAAAATAATTTACTCTTGCTTTTTACCTTGATGAAATATGCATAATTTATACACTTACACACTTAAGGTTCAAAAACAAAGATTCTTATGTCTTATTAAAAATAAAGAAAAAAGAAAAGAAATATATATTATATATTAAAAAATCTCTGATTAAGCTGGTATTTGTGCCTCATAAAATATAAGTATTTACGCCTAAAAGTGATTCATACTACAAATAAAAACCCTTAGTTTGTGGTCTTATTTGCTCGAGTCCTTAAATCCTTGGGATATTTTCTAACCCGGTTCCCTAAAATCGTCTGGTTTGAGATCACCGAACTAAAGCTTGTTACATGGGTGAATTAGAAAACCTAATAAAACTATGGGATATTACATCATAATATGTAAAAATAAAACATAAGACTTAGAGTTGAAGAATCCTCTGTCAAATATTCATGGTCACAAAGGTGCATATGACTTAGGCTAAAATAATAAATTAGATGAGATATACAGTTTTAATTCTTACTTTGATTGATGATAAGTTTTTAAATAGAGATTAAGTTTAAGAATGAATAGTTTGGTATTCCTATAACTTATAGATTACTTGAATTTTTGCAAAAATTCTTCAAATATTCTCTTTCTTTCAAAATGTGTTTTCAAAAATACTAACAGTTTATTTTTTTTCCTTTATGGATTTTATGGGTGTAATTCACTGAAAATCTTCATGAGACAAACTCATCCTTTAGGGTAACCTAGAGTTTTAACGGCTTGTTGCACGTGCAAAGTGCAACCATGATTCCTACGAAAGTGAGTTAGATTAAGTTATCTCTATTTTGTTTTTTATTTGTTTTGCTCGAGGACGAGCAAAAAATAGGTGTGGGAATGTGATTCGACACACATATTGCATATTTATTATTATATTTTTTATATCTATTCTGTAATAATTCCTACAATTAACTTGTTTTAAATGTCTAATTTATGTAGGATATGATTAAAAATGGGAGAGAAGATAATCACAAATTCAGGCCAGCTAAATCAGATTTTTGGGAGGATTTAAATCACAACAGAAAATCAGAATGTACCAGAAAGGATAATCCCATATCTGGATCAGTTAAATTAGATTTGTGTAGATCCAGTTGGTTAGCTGAAGAATCATCGAAGATAATGTCAAATTCAGAACCCAAACTGAAAAACCAATTGGAGATAAAAGTGAATCGGGAATCAACGGACCAACACCCCCCGGATCTGGCCCTGTGGCAAGATCTTGGTCGAGAAAATGCAGCCAAAATCACATTTTCGCTGTAGGATAGAGTTTGTTAGGGGAGCGTTTGCTCTCCCTATATTCATACGCTCTCTCTCCCCCCTATAAATACTGGTATTTCTGAAGAAGAACAGGCACTGAAAAAAACTGAGAATGCTATGTTAAAGGGTTTCTGTGCTGTTTAGATTAGAGAGATTAATGAAGAGAAATGTGTGAGCAGTGCGTGAAAGGTCAAGTTTCTTCTGTAATGTTCTTAACTCAAAGCCGAAAAATTAATGAAAAGAGAAGTTTCCTCTTCCAATGTTAAACTCCCTTTATTGATTGTTTTGTGTTTGTTTTCATGCTCCTATTCTACTCTTTTCTTTTCTTTAATCACTTCTTGATGCAGGGAAGAAGGCTCGGGCCGAGATACTTTTACGATCAACATAACGAAACCCAAGACTCTGTGCGCCACCGGGTTCTCAATTTCCTATCTCTCTACCTTCTCTCACTCTTGTTTCCAATTAATGCATCCCACTTTTTAGTAAGTTTTATTTCTTAGTTCATCTCATTACCTTTAATTCATCTTTCTATTTTCTCACTTTAAATCTTTTTTTCTTATTTGGTTCATTTCCACATAATGCAACTTATAAGCTAGTAATTTTTATTTAATTTCTTCTAATATCTTTAAATTAAATTTCAAAAAATCAACCATTCATTCACCAAATTCCCAACTAGATTAAAAGTTAAATTTTAGTTTTTTTTTTAAAAATCATGTTTTCAGCAAGTCCTTGTGGATCACGACCTGCATATCCTCTCGCTATAGTGGTAGTATTGAGCAACCAAGCATATTTCTAAACTTTTATTTTTTATGTAGGTTCAGACTCGATAAAAGGATGTTGAGTCCAAGTGCAACAAGAGATCGTCACGGCAAAAAGACAAGGTAATCCTGGAAGGAGAGAAGTATGGAGGGATATACAAGTTGAAGAAAGAAAACTCAGTTTGAGATGGAGTTTCTAGGATAAGCATTGAAGGGAGCTCAACACGAGATGGAGCTTCAAGGAAGACTGAGACAGGACATGAACTGGGTCGAAGTGTTGCAGGAAGGAGAAATAGTACATTCGAGTAAGGCACGAGATGGCCCAAGCCATAGCGGTGAATTAGATAAAGGTCCTGGGGAGAGGAGGCAAGAGTTAAAGACTTCACATTACGTTTACATTCAAGGAAAGAATGATGATAATAATCTAAAATTCCTAAGATATTTTGTTAAAGGCTTAAAAAGCAAGTCAAGGTGGAGATTGTTGAGATTTTACCTTATTTTCAAAAAGAGATAAGGGTCCATGAAGATCCAATTGAATTGAAGAAGATGAAGGCTTGAAGCAAAAGAAGCAAATCAAGCTGAAGCATAATAGTCAACTGTATAGCCTATCAATGCTCAGACAAGTCGACTGGACAGATACAGAGAGAAACAACGCACAGAGTAATCGACTAATAAAAGGTACTAATCGACCATTGATTGGTCTCTAATATTGCATATTTCATACCACATTTTCACACTTATTCTTTATAAAATATTGTTAATAATGGTTTTCTTGTGGTTCTTATGTCCATGGTGTGAAATGAAGAAGAAGATCAAAAATCCTATTTATTTGGTGATTTTTAGATTCTAATAGATTCATTGACTTTGGAAGCCCATTCTGCTGCTGCAGGAAGCAGAAAACAAAAAAAAAATCAGAGATTAGAACACAACCCATACTGTAGGTACAAGGCCCATGCTACGGCATTGCACGAGCGGCCACAGCATGGCCACAAAAACGCGGCCATGTCGTGGAGCCACGCATCGTACTTCGACGCGTGGCCCCGTATGGCCTAGTATGGCCCTCCTGTACCGATGGTTTTGCCTGTAAAAGCCAGTATTCTATAGAGCAGAGGGGGAGAGTTCTTGAGTGTAGTTTTTAAGGTAATTTCTTCTCCTTAGGATAGTTTAGGTTAGTTGTTTTACTTCTTTCTCTTTTGTATTTTCTATTTCTTGTAGATCTTGTAATAGGGAAGAGAGTAGTACATAAAATGAAAGAAAGAGTGCTTGAAGGTGACACTCTATGAAAGATTCTCTCTTTATCTCTCCTTATTTTCTTCTCTCTACCTTCTTTTGTATGCTTAGCTAATTTTCTCTCTTAGCAACTAACTACTAACCACTAACTTGCTCGCTCCTTACTTGATAATCCACATGAATCTAATAGCCTCTACTTGACCTTGCTCTTGCAAGAGCTATTGATCGCTCATGATGATGAATTCTAACACTTTAATATCTTACTCTCTAACAAACTAATATTACTTTATTTCATGCTTGCTCTTGTTTAGTTTTGATGGTTTAAGTGTAGCTTGCACTTTTTTGTTGAGTTTGGATGTGATGAGTTATCTTATGGATCTTGTTTTGAAACGCTCTTGAGCCAAGGACTAGTGATGGCCAAGGATACTGTGAGGCAACTATCACTAAGAGGTTAGCATTGTTAGTGGAGCCATTAGTAGTTAGTAGTCATGAGTTTTCTTTTTTCCCTCTTTGTTTTAGAAATACTATCAAAAATCACAAATATCTTCTCTTCTATGTTCCTACTTCTTTGTGTTTCACCATACTCTTCTCTTCTTATTTTTTGTTTTATTTTCTTTTGTTTCTTTAAAATATTGAAGAAATATTAACACACACGTGAACATACTATGAAAGCATCTATCACCTCCCGTCTTTGTGGATTCAACCTGTTTAGCCTCTATGCTATAACGGAAGTATCGAGGAAGTAAAAGCACACACTTTAACTCTTGATTTCAAAATGATACTTTTTGTGTAAGGTTTTCCCCGATCAAATTTTGTCGCCGTTACCGGGATGAGAACGGTTTGACTTCACGTTTTGTTAATTTTCTTCTTTGTTTTTGGTGTGCATGTCAAATTTTTAGCATTGCAGAAGTCCACACTTGATTTTGTGTGGTAGGGTAAATTCTTGTATATTGCTATTGATTGAGGTTTTACCTGCACACAAGAATACAGAATTTTAGAAATACAAAATAGAAGTACAAGGTAATCAATGCTACCACAATAGCAAGTGGCTATACGGGTCGTGATCCACAAGAAGGGACTAGCGATGGAAACTTTTTTAGCAAGTTCTCTTTTGACATTCAATGGTTAAGGACCTTCTTTTAGTTCTTTAAAAGAAAAGGATAAAAATAAGCTATGGTTAAATTAGGAAGAAAGTGGTACATTGAGAAGGGGGAGAAAATAAAAAATGCATATATACAAAGAAATTGAAAAGAGTGATAAAAAAGTTGGGAGATTGTGGTGTTGGTGATCTAAACTAAAATTAAAAGAAAAGAAAGTTAAAACCTAAAAAACTTACTTACCTTTCGGCACCTGCTTACCTTTGACACGTATTAACGATGTACCTTTATTTGAAGGCAAGCGAAGTATGACAAATAGGATCTTTCCCATTCTCGATTTACACTATGAAATGAAGGGACAAGCTACACTGCCATAGAAATGGATATCCATCACCATAAGCCATCAACGGCACTTGCAAGGGCAAGGCAACTTTGAGACTATCGGAGTCATTTTGATTTGCAAACATAGAAGTGGGAAGCAAACAGAAACAAGAATAAAAGGAATAAACTTCGATTCGACTCAAATAACAATAAAAGAAAAGATTACTTACACCGTGTCACCCTCAGTATATGCTTGTTCTCATTCCTCCATGAAAATCTCTCTCCTCTCTCTCAGTTACATAAAGAAAATAAAAATTACATAAAAGAAAACTAAAAATCTAAGTTATAAACTACAGAATAGCCTTACTTCTACTCTCTACTTGGTTGTTCCTTGTAGTCTCTAAAAAACTCAGTATTTATAGGCAAAACTAAATGGGAGAGAGTGTACGAAGATAAGGGGGAGCAAGCGCTCCCCTAACTTCCTTAACAAAGCCGCGAAAATGCAGCTTTGGCCGCGTTTCTGCGGCCTGGGTGTGGCCAGGTGGCCACACCCAGGGACACACGTCTCTGGCTTCTTGATTCATTTTATCTTCAGCTAGATTTTCAGTTTAGGTCAAGGATTTTGATGAAACTGCCTTTGATCTTTGGCTTTAACCAATTGATTTGTGAAGATTTATTTTAACCGATTTTCAACTGATTTTATCTTCTCTGATCTGCCTTGATCTGTCTTGATTTTCTGATTTTGAATTAATTCTGAATTAAATCAGAATTTTAATGGGCTTTTAGGCTCATTTCTCTTCCCTCTCCTTTAGCAATGGGCCTGCACATTATTAAATAAAAATAAGAATTATCAATAGGAATTATTAGATAATAAATATGATAATATGACAATATATATATGCAATATATGTGACCGATCACATCCCACACTTATCTTTTGCTCGTCCTCGAGCAAAATAACAAAACTAAACCAAAGATTATTAGACCACTTTTGTAGGTCACGCGATTGCATTGAGCATGTGCAACAAGCCGTTAAACCTCTAGGTTTCCTCTAGAGGACGAGTTTTATCTCGTGAGGGTTTTCAGTGGATTACACCCACAAAATCCATAAAGAAAGAGAAACAAAGTGTTAGTATTTTGAAAATACATTTTGAAAGAGAAAAATATTTGAAGTATTATTGTAAGAATTAAGTAATCTATAGGCTATAGAAAACTAAACTTTTCATTCTTAAGCTTAGTCTTTATTCAAAAACTTGTTATCAATCAAGGCATGGAGTCAAATTGTATTTCTTATCTAATCTATTATTTTACCTTAAGTCATATGCACCTTTGTGACCGTGAAATTTTGACTCGGGGTTCTTTAACTCTAACTCTTATACCTTATTATTTATTTCTCTTTTATTTTTTATTTTTTTGGTGGTATTATTCCTTAGTTTTATTAGGCTTTCTAATCTGCTCATGTAATAAGCCTTTAATCGGTGACTCTCAAACCAAATGGTCTTAGGGCACCGGCTAAGAAAACACCCCAAGGACTTAAGGACTCGAGCAAACAAGGCCACAAAACTAAGAATTTTATTATATGAACCGCTTTTAGGCGTGAATACTTATGCTTTATGAGGCACAAATACCCAGTTTAATCAGAGAATTTTTGATAATATATATATATATATATATTTCTTTTCTTTTTTTTAATAAGGCATAAGAATCTTTGTTTTTTGAATTCTAAGTGTGTAAGTGTATAAAGCATGCATATATCATCAAGGTAAAAATCAAGACTAAATTATTTTTTCAAATTTTCTTCCTAACCTTAGAATCAAACAAATAATTTTATTTTGACCAAGTATAAGAAATCCTAATTATGATTGTCCTATTCCTTAAAATTGATTTAATTTCTTATAAAGAATATGTCAAAATATTATTTCTATTTTCAAAAAAAATTAAAAGTAAAGAAAAATATTAATTTTTTTATGATAAAAGGAAAACCTAAGTTATGTTAGAACCCTCCCCCACACCTATCTCATACATTGTCCTTAATGTATGAATTAATACATAGATGCATGAAAAGAAGAAAGAGAAGGAAAATATTACCTTATGGTGGTGGTTCCGGTGGTAGTTTAATTGAGTCAAGTGTTGCTACCCAATCAAGATAATGTGGTTCACAGAACCCACATTTATTGACCTCTTTTCTATTTACATATTTACAGTCCCCAATATGAATAGGGTCATGAAAGATCATATCGTGAAACTTACACTCTTTACATAACCAGTCCTGGAAATCATCACGGAGTCATCATAGTCTATACCTATGTCCAACAAAAGAATGTGACTTGGTGAAATGGTTGACTTGGGCTCAAAAATGATAGGTTCAGGAACTAATACTAACTCGGAAAAATCAACTTTGGGTTTGAGAGTTAGTTTTGGTTCAAGAGTTAAGTCCAAGTCCAAGAATTAATATTCACATTCTTTTCCCATCAATGGAATGTGACTATCCAAAATTGGTGATTCTATTTCTAGATCTATAAGTACAGGAATAAATGTTAGCTCGGGAAATTGGTCCAAATTGGATAACAGAATCAACATAGATTCGAAGATACAAACTGAATCACAAAGTTGGGGATCAGGTTCACATTCATAATCAAGTTCAATCTCATTAAACTGAAAACTTGCCAATTCGTCTATGGGTTGATATTAATCAAGTTCAAAGTTTTATGGTGAAATTGAATCTTGGTCAAAGTCTTCAAATACCATGATTCTTGATTTTCATCAATATGGCTAGAAGTGTGAGGATAGTCAAAGATTGGGTAGGGAGAGTTTCCTTATTCCTACGCATGTTTTTCAATCTACTAAGTCTTGCTTCTATCATATCGAGTGGATCATTTTGGAATTGAATCATGGATTCCATACTCTTTTCTAAGTCGGCATGTTCTTCTTGAATAATAGAGTAAGGATCTGTGACTTGAAAATTTTGAAGGGATTTTGAGTCTTCTAAAATTTGAATTCGTCGCTCAAGCTCATTTAAGTCTTCCATCCTCTTTTGCCGGTCAATTGATTCTTCTAATGGTTATTCGGGAGAAGGAGTATATGAAGCTGGATGTTGGTAGGGTGGTTGATAATATGACTCGGGAGAGTTGTATCCCCATTGACTCTATGAAGAGTAGTGATGATTATTCAAGTCTTGTTCATAGTATTGGGACTGGGGCATGTATTAATTCGGATAAAACCAATCGGGCACACTAGGTTGTAAAAGTTATGATATGCCGGGTTGGTAATATCTGAAAAAGAGGTCGGGGTATAACATGGATTACCATTAAAATTGAAAAAATTATTGTTATAAGCCATATCAGACAAGAAATGTCAAACACAAATAAAGAAAAATAAACAAATAAGCAAACAAATAAAAAGAAAAAAATCTAACCAAAGATAGGGTAGACGTTAGACCTAGACGACTCCTAACTGGTTAGACTGTCCACAGGGGGTATATTGCAGAATCTTAACACAAGTTAATCGACCAGGTAGGGGCAAGATCAGTGGGAGGTATCCGTGCCTAAGCAATGGGCCTAATTATGCCAAACCACCAACCTTCGTGGTTTCGCCCCTCAATCCCAACCTTAGACACCGATTTGGTAAGAGTCAAATTTTAATCAACTTTCCCCTTAGGCCAATCTCCTATATGAGTCCGAGATGTCCCTAGGGCCAACGTCTACTCAGTTTTAATTAAGTTTGGATTAGTGAGTGAGGAGATCGTTTGTGAGCTAAGGAAGGGTAATGACTTCCCCACCTTATCTTGCATAGGACAAGCCCTTAAGATTGATTGTGCAAAGTGTGCAGGATATAGAAAAGTAACATTCAACAAGCAAATAATCACTCAAGATGTTTCCTAAACTATATGCTATGCATATGTACCTTTTACTCCAGCACTCTTCAACAGTAATATAAAATGTAAACGAATTAGACATGTGCCTAAATGCAAAGTCTAAACCATTTTTAGCATTTAACAAACATCATTTTACTGTCGAGATTAAAATGTAAGTACAATGAGTTAATCAAGAAAATAGATAGCTGCAAAAATTTAGCTTTGCAATTCAGCCAACCTGCAAAAATACAGGTTAGTAGTTCACTCAGATTGCCACTGGAATGTAGCAAATCTGAGGGCTTTTAGGCTCTGCTTTCTTGAGAAGAGTCCAGGGCCACTTATATGTCCACTGCAGCAAAATTTTCTTGTTGTTAAACCTGTACACCAAGAACAAAGAAGAAGGTTAAGTAAAAATGTAAACTTAAAAAGAGAATTACTTACTGTCCCTCCCCGACAGCGGCGCCAAAATTTGATTGAGGTTTTACCTGCTCACAAGAATACAGAATTTCAGAAATACAAAATAATAATGCAAGGTACTCAATGCAATCGTAATAGCAAGTGGCTATGCGGATCGTGATCTACGAGGAGGGACTAGCGATGGAAGCTTTTTTAGCAAGTTCTCTTTTAAGTTACATTCCATGGTTAAGGATCTTCTTTTAGTTCTTTAAAAAAAAAGAAGAAAAATAAGTTATGGTTAAATTAGGAAAAAAAATGGTAGATTGAGAAGATGGAGAAAATGAAAAATGGATATATACAAAGAAACTGAAAAGAGCGATAAAAAAGTTGAGAGATTGTGGTGTTGGTGATCTAAACTAAAACTAAAAGAAAAGAGAGTTAAAACCTTAAAAAACTTATTTACCTCTTCGGCGCCTGCTTATCTTTGACCCATATCGACGATGTACCGTTGTTTAAAGGCGAGCAAAGTATGACAAATAGGATCTTTCTCATTCCCGATTTACACTATGAAATGAAGGGGAAAGCTACACTACTATAGAAATAGATATCCATCACCATAAACTATCAACGACACTTGCAAGGGCGAGGCAATTTCGAGGCTATCGGAGTCATTTGAATTTGCAAACATAAAAGAGGAAAGCAAACAAAAACAAGGATAAAAAAGAAAAGAAAACTTTGATTCGATTTAAATAACAATGAAAGAAAAGATTACTTACACCGGTGTCACCCTCAGTACAAGCTTGTTCTCATTCCTCCTGAAAATCTCCTCTCCTCTCAGTTACATAAGAAAATAAAAATTACATAAAAAACTAAAAACCTAAGTTATAAACTACAGAATAGTCTAACTTCTACTCTCTGCTTGGTCGTTCCTTGTAGTCTCAGAAAAACTCAGTATTTATAGGCAAAACTAAACGGGGGAGAGCGTATGAAGATAGGGGGAGCAAACACTCCCCCAACTTCCTTAACAAAGTCGCGTTCCAGGTGGCCACACCCAGGGAGCACACATCTCTGGTTTCTTGATTTTCTTTATCTTCAGCTGGATTTTCAGTTTAGGTCTGGGATTTTGACGAAACTGCCTTTGATTTTTGGCTTTAACCAATTGATTTATGAAGATTTATTTTAACCAGTTTTCAACTGATTTTATCTTCTCTGATCTGCCTTGATCTGCCCCGATTTCTGATTTCGAATTAATTCTGAATTAAATCAGAATTTTAATGAGCTTTTGGGCCTGTTTCTCTTCCTCTCCTTTAGCAATGGGCCTGCACATTATTAAAACGAAATAAGAATTATTAATAAGATTTATTAGATAATAAACATTATAATGTGACAATATATATTCAAATAATGTGACCGATCAGCTATATTCTGCTACAAGTTTCTAGTTATATTACCTGTGCACTGTAATAATTTTAAGAACTAAAATATGGTAATTGAATATTTTAAAACGGTTTAGACATTTGCATCTAGGCACGTGTCAATTTTCATTCCAATATACTGCATTTTGTTCTTTTGTTGTGATCAGGACAGAGGTGCACATATTGCATTGCATATAGTTAGGATAAACACATGGGTGATTTACTCACTTTTTGTGTCCATTCATGTCTATATTGCACACTTGCACGAATTGAAACTTAAGGGTGTATCCTGATACAACATAAGGTGGGAAAGTCATTACCCTCACTTATGCTAAAAATCACCTCCCCATTCACACAACCTAAGCCTAAATAAAATTTCTAGACGTTAGCCCCTAGGGACATATCGGACTCATTTAGGAGATTGACCTAAGGGAGAAGTTATTAGAATTTGACTCTTATCAAATCGGTGAGGTTGGGGATTGAGAGGCAAAACCTTAAAGAACAGTGGTCTGACACAATTAAGCCCGTTCCTCCAGCATGGATACCTCCCACTGGTCTTATCCCTACCTGGCCGATTAACTTGTGGTCAGATTTCTATAAGGTACCCCCTTGTGGATAGTCTAACCAGTTAGGAGTCGTCTAGGTTTAAGTCAACCCTAACACAAGCTTGTTTTCTTTTTCTTTTTCTTTTTCTTTTTCTTTTTCTTTATTTGTTTGTTTGTTTTTTTTTTTTTTGTAAATTGTGAAATAATTTCAACAATAATTCTTTCAACCCTAATATGAATTCATATTTCACCTTAACCTCATTTAACTCAGATAACTCCAACCCGGCTATTTACAACATGAACCAACCATATAGGCCGGATTGGGATTATTCGACTCAATATGACCCATAACCCCAATCCTATAACCAAGATTTTCAAAATAATTTCTACTCTTCACAGAGTTCATGGGGATTCACCTCCCCCGAGTCAAATTTTCAACCATCTTGTCCATAATTTTCGCAATATTCATTCTTCGATTTTGCTTACTATACTCCTTTTTCAGAACCACCCTCTAAAGAATAATCCGATTTGGAAAGGAGTATGGAAGCCATGCTTGAGTCCCAACAATAAATTCAAATTTTTCTCAATTCACAAGCCTTTCCACATCAAACTCCATATACTTCTTTTCTAAAACATCCAATTGAAAAATAATCTGAGCTAGAAAAGAGTTTGGAAGTCTTTTATGAAACAGCGCAACAATTTCAAAATATGTTAGACTCAACATCTCAACCAAATTTTTAAGAGTCATACTCATCTTTTCCAGTCGCACCAATTCAAAATGAACAACCATCCATCCTAGAAATGAATATGGAACTCTTGCGTGAGTCCGAGCAACAATCGCAAAATCTGATGGACTTACGACTTCACCATAATTTCCAAAACTAACTTTCATACTCACCTTTTTAAGAAGAACCAATTGCAAAGAGTATGGAAGACATGATTCAGACTTAAAATTCTGTTATCTGGCCTATCAATACGTTAGACTCAATAATGAGTGAATTGATCAATGAGAATGAGAAAAGTTTTTCTTGTCAACCTTTGACCAATCCTTATACTCCTAACTCTATCGATTGGACTCAAGAATCATGTTATTTTGGAAACCAAGATTCAATTTTAACTCATCTACTTGAACTTGACCAAACTCCAAGTTTTGAAAGTTGCATTGACATTCTGACAAGTTATACCTTTCCTGAAATTGAAATTAAACATAAATGTGATCTCGAACCTCATGTTGGTGATTCCATTTCACTTTTTGATTCAATAATGACTCTGATATTTTTACCAGATTTTTTTTCATATTCCAGAGTCAACATTGAATCATGTACCAGTACACTGTGAAATTGAATCACCAATATCTTATGATCACACTTCATTGATGGGGAAAGTGTGTGAACATCAATTCTTTAGTTTGGACTCTATTTTTTAACCAATTTCGACTCTCACTTCTAAATCTCGACTTGATCTGAGATAAATTCTCGAGTCAGTATCAGTTTTTATTCCTATTCTATTTGAGTCCAAATCAATCATCTCCCAAAATCACACTTCATTATTGGACAAGGATTTTGAACAAAATGACTCAGTAATTATTTTTGAAAATTAGAAATTAAACGGGGATAATTTTTTAAATAAGACCATTCACTTAATCATTCTTTTACTGGGTCATATTAGAGATGTTACTGGTGGGTTCCTGCAAGATTCACAATTTCTGAATTGGACCGCATTTCATGGACCAATTAGACCGCCATCGGAACCACCACCATGAGGTAATTTTTTGCCCTTTCTATTTGTTTCATACATATACACATTCACGATGCATTGAGGACAATGCATGAGATAAGTGTGGGGGAAGATTTACTAACATAGTTTGTTTTATATTTTCTTTCTTTTACACTTCTTTTTAGAAAGTTCTTAGATTTTCTCTTTTGTATAGAAACCCTTTTTTCTTTTTCTTTTCTTTTTATAAAACTTTTTGAAATAAGAGAAATGGTTTTGATTATTTTTAAGAAAGTTAAGAGGATCTTAGGAATTAAGAAGAACTAAAATTATGAATTCTTAAACTGAGTCAAAATAATAGATCTTATTTAAATTTTAGGATAAGAAAGTAAGATTGAAAAGATAATTTGATCTTGAATTTTTTATCTCAGATATATGCACTTCATACTTACATATTTTTTTGGGATTGAAATAAAAACTGAAAATACCACAAAAAAATATAAAAAAATGATGATAAAACTACTTATTGAAGTTGAGTAGTTATGTCTCAGGAAGCATGATTATTCATGCCTAAAACGGTAGACAAAAACAAAATAATCCCCTTTAGTTTACTCGAATCCTTAAACCCGAGGGATGTTTTTAATCTGGTGCCCTGAAACCATCTGGTTTGGAAGCAACCGGCTAAAGGCTCACTACCCAGTTAAGCTAGAAAGCCTAAGAAAACTAAGGGAAGAAAAAAATTGATATAAATAAATGGCATGAAAGTTAGAGTCGATATCCCAAAAATCTTCACAGTTCACAAAGTGCATATTTTCTAAGAGTTTTTATGAAAGATCAAAGAATCGATTCAATTTTAAATTCTTACATTTAATTTATAATAAGATTTTGCATTTAGATTTAGTTTAAGGAAAAAAATTTCTGGGTAACTTATAACCTTAGATCACTTAAATTTTCGCAAAAATATTTTAACATTTTTCTCTATTTCAAAATGTGTTTTCAAAATACTAACTTTTGATTTCTTTCTTTATGGATTTTGAGGGTGTAATCCGCTGAAAACCCTCAAGAGATAGAACTCCTCATCTAGGAAAAACCTAGAGCTTTAACGGATTATTGCATATGCTCAGTGCAATCGCGTGACCTGCGAAAGTGGTATAATAATTTTCTTAATTTTTCTGTTTTGCTCGAGACGAGCAAAAGATAAGTGTGGGGGTGTGATTGGTCTCCAATATTGCATATTTTATACCACATTTTCAAACTTATTCTTTATAAAATATTACAAATAATGATTTTCTTGTGGTTCCTAGGTCCATAGTATGGAATGAAGAAAAAGATCAAAAATCCTATTTATTTGGTAATTTTTAGAGCCTAATAGAGCCATCGACTTTGGAAGCCCATTCTGCTGCTGTAGGGAGTAGAAAATAAGAAACCAGATATAAGAACACAACTCATACTGTGGGTACAAAGCCCACGCTGTGGCGCTGTGCAAGCGACCGCAGCATGGCCGTGGAAACATGGCCATGTCGTGTAGCCACACGTCGTACTTCAACGTGTGGCCCCGCATGGCCCAGTATGGCCCTCTTGTACCGCTGGCTTTGCCTATAAAAGCCCAGTATTCTCAGAGCAGAGAGGGAGAGTTCTTGAGTGTAGTTTTAAGGGTAGTTTCTTCTCCTTAGGATAATTTAGATTAGTTGTTTTACTTCTTTCACTTTTGTATTTTTCATTTCTTATAGATCTTGTAATAAGGAAGAGAGTAGTACATAGGATGAAAGGAAGAGTGCTTGTAATGATGGATGACACTCTATGAAAGGTTCTCTCTTTATCTCTCCTTATTTTCTTCTCTCAACTCTTTTTATATGCTTAGCTAATTTTCTCTCATAGCAACTAACTACAAACCATTAACTTGATGACTCCTTACTTGATAATTCACATGAATCTAATAGTTTCTACTTGGCCTTGCTCTTGCAAGAGCCATTGATGGCTCATGATGATGGATTCTAACACTCTAACACTCTAACTCTCTAACAAGCTAACATTATTTTATTCTATGCTTACTCTTGTTTAGTCTTGATGGTCTAAGTGTAGCTTGCACTTGTTTGTTGAGTTTGGATGTGATGAGTTATCTTATGGGTCAATATTTTAAAACGCTATTGAGCCAGGATTAGTAATGGCCAAGGATACATGTGAGGCAATTATCACTAAGAGGTCAGCATGGTTAGTTGAGCCATTAGTAGTTAGTAGTCATAGGTTTTCTTTCTTTTTGGCTTTGTTTAGAAATACTATCAAAAATCACAAATATCTTCTCTTTTATGTTCACACTTCTTCATGTTTCACTGAACTCTTCTTTTCTCATTTTTTGTTTTCTTTCTTTTGATTCTTTAAAACGTTGAAAAAATTTTAACACACACGTGAACATACTGTGAAAGCTTCTATCGCCTCTCGTCCTTGTGGATTCGACCCGTTTAGCCTCTATGCTATAACGGAAGTATCGAGGAAGTTAAAGCACACACACTTTAATTCTTGATTTCAAAACAACACTTTTTGTGAAAGGTTTTCCCCCGATCAACTATCATGAAGAACTAGTCGTTTATATAGTTGACTAGACTGAGATCCCAACTCTTTGTTGGGCAGATTAGTCGACTACCCTAAAGGGCCCAGTCGACTAATGAGGTGTCTGGGCATTTTCGTGTTTCATTTTCTAGTGGAGTTCAATTAGGACTCAGATTCAGTAAATATTTGTTTCTAAAGTTTAAAGGATTTAGAATCTTTTTACATTAAGGAGATCAACTCCCAATAAAATTGATCAAGATTCTTCAAGTATCCGACGGCCAAAATCATCTCAGAATTAGAATAGAGTTTATATTGTAAAAATTTATAAGTATAGATTGTATGCTAGTATATTGTATCTTGAAGAAGATCAGAGAAAGCCAAAAAAGAGAGCGGAAGATGATGGTGTATAGAGAAAAGGTATAATGTTATAATCTTGTGGGATTCAAAGAGAATGTGAATACTCTTGTGTGAAGCAGGAGCAATGTTAGATTTTTGTACCAATTTTATTAATAAAACTCTCTCAAATTCTCTCCTCGTGCACATAGACCAAGTTTGGGCCTAATCATGTTAAATCTTCTCGTTATTGATATTATTCTTTTGTTTGATATTATAAGTTTGCTCTACAATAGTTTTTTCTTTTACAAGTATCGTCAT
The DNA here is from genome assembly GCA_038442645.1 of Agave tequilana. NCBI lineage: Eukaryota > Viridiplantae > Streptophyta > Magnoliopsida > Asparagales > Asparagaceae > Agave > Agave tequilana. The sequence continues at coordinate 121,629 of JAVJIF010011503.1, read as the reverse complement.
ATTATCACGTCACGCAACGTCGATCTCAAGAACAACAATTGGTATCAGAGCATATCAATTCTCCCTAACACTTCATACTTGTCTTATCCTGTAATAAGACAAAACTACTAACACAAACTTATTAGTAGCTAATTTATACGTTAATACGCATCATAAAAAAAACCTTGAAATTACATAAAAAAACCTTGAAATTACATTCACTACACGAGTATTGTTGTTAATTCTAGCTTCATCACTCACCCGATTCCAGATCGCTTGTGAATTGGTGCAACTCCATATTAAGCTATCAACTGTCTATGCCGCTTGCTCACAAGCATCTCCAACACACCGGACTATGATTCATTCCTCTCTTTGGTTAATTCCTCCATGGTCGTAGGCAATCAGCTGTAGCAAAGTTTCCAAACAAAAGCGGTGGATACATGATGCAAGTCTGAGCTTTCAAATCCAGGCCCAACTAGTAGAAGTCAGTTTGTCCTTCATGGATATTGTTGCTCCCACAAGATGTGCATAATTGTCATCTTAATTAATTAAAATCCTTAACTATTTAGCATGTTCGGTGTTATCCCTTCATATCCAATAGATGATCTGAAATTCAATGGAACTTGATTTACAATAAGAAATCAAACATTATTATTGAACCATCTTTTTGGTTCTCAATGTACTAAGAAAATATATAGACCAAAAAAGAAGAGAAACATGAAAAATTATACAACAGATACAACAATAGGGCTTTTCACACTGTGTACTCCATCAGTCCAAGTGTACGAACCGGCAACGTAACCCCCACTTCCCTTCACTTCTGACGTAAGTGTGATTACGAAGCTCTTCTTCTCCCCAACTTTCTTGAAAGTCAGATGCTTGGGGGAAATTTCCACCTTCACACCATTGGGCTCACTCACGTTTACTTTGTACTGGGCCTTCTTCCGGCCCACGTTAGTCACAGTTCTGGTCACGTAAACGGTGCCGTTGAGCCTGCTGACGGCGACCGATGGATAGTTGAGATTTGACGGCGACGGTTGATTCACCGGGCAAGGAAATGAGGGGTCCAGTTGAGCCTTGATGCTGGAGCAAGCAAAGCTCAGATAGTCACTGTATGTGGCGTCGTAGATTAGGCCCGGGTCCGCGGCGTGGGTGGGCCTCACGTGGCCCGAACCGAAGTCCATAGGCCCTGCGGCCGCTCCGGCCGCTGTTGTTATTGGGCCTCCTTGGGAGTTCCTCGTTGCGGCTGGCAACAAAACAGAGCCAGCACTGAATTTAACAAAAAATTCCAATTTTTTTGTTAAAAAATTCAGCACATTGAGAATACATACCAGTGGTCATGATAGCAGACCTAATGGCAGCTGAGCTCCAATTTGGGTGCAAGGACTTGAGCAACGCGGCAGTGGCACCTACATGAGGGCATGCCATTGAGGTCCCAGATATCAGATTGTACTTCACACTACGGTGATCCCCGTCGAGCTTCGTTGGCGACGACGATTCGCTCCATGCCGCTAAAATGTTCAGGCCTGGTGCTGTAACGTCAGGCTGCAAAATGAAGAAACAATAAAATTGACAATGGACGGTACACTTTTAAAAACATAACTATCCATCATTCTACGGATGGTTATGTTTTGTTTTAAGTAAAAAGTGTGAATGAGTGAAAGATGACAGTTATCTCAGGAATGTATCTTGACCGCTTAAATTTTAAGAGACAGTTGTGGTTTAAGAAATAGACTTTCCATCGCTAAGGTGATAACAGAGAGGATTACTTGATGATCATTAGTACCTTGAGTATATTTGGCTCGATCCTGTTCGGCCCACGAGAAGAGAATGCGGCCATGACCGGAGCTGGACTGACGCCCAGGCGAGTGCTAGCCTTACCAATTGCGACTGTAGGTCTCTCTGTAGAATTGACGTAGTTCATAATGGCGATGGCATCATCGGATGAAACTCCGGTACCGGGCAGGACATGGGCATCCACCGGGATCTCGTTCCCGTTGGCGGGGCTATTTGCAAGTATGATGGCGGCTCCCCCTGCTCTCTTCACTTCCATCCCCTTCCCTACTCGGAATCCAGCACCTCTGAAGCACACCACTACCTTGCCGGCCGCCTTCCGCGGCGAGAGGGAGTTTGGGAGGCATTGGCTGCAGATTGATTGTAACAAAATTTCAGTGATTAATAAAGGAAAATTAATGAAACAGTAGTAGTGTTAGCAGACAATACCCTGAAGCATTGCTTGGTGTGCCAGGAACTTCAACATCTCCTGCATAAACCAAAGGGTACATCTTTTGCTTCTTCAGTGTGTAGGGTGTCACTGTTTGGCCCTGGGGCATTAAGTTTGTAATTTGTAGAAGAATAATTAGTAACAATATTCACTGTGTTTGTCTTCCCCAAAATTCAGTCAAAATTGCTTAACTTCAGAATGAAACAAGGTTTCCTATGATATTTTTTAAAAACATTTTTCAACAGAAAGAGGTGAGAAGATTTGGGATTCGGGGTCCCTCCATATTTTTCGTTAGTGAAGAGACCCCGAATCCTCACGTGTAGTTTATAGAGACTACCATAGTTCAAAGTGTCACCAACCAATCTTTTAATGGATAATTGTAATTTTTTCTGAATGTAAACTAAAGTTAATACGTTTATATGAAATATAATATTAGTTTTGTTTGAATCAAATCACAAATTTTGTTTTTTGAGAGAAATGAATCACGATTCTTAAACGATTAAGATTGGATTACACTGTAAAAAAGCCGCACATAAAACAATTCAATTCTTTTTCAAATCATGCTATTCAGACTTGCCTGAAAGTACTCTACAAAATAAATTGTGCAATCTTATTTAAAATAAAATTCTGTGTGCAATACAGAGAGATTAAGTACATGCTTTATTCTCTTTGAGTTCAACGATAATATTCCACCTAGATTAATCAGATTTAATACTATCCTTTCCTTTTTAACTACAAAAAATTAATCACAGAACAGTCACTAATTTTAAGCTCAACACTAGTAAGAAAATAGTGATGGTAATCGATTACCTCAATCATCTTGCCGCTCCCTAATGCAACCACAGATTCAAAAGCCCGATCAATACTGCTAGCTCCGACCGTGATCATCCACGGGGCAAGTTCACCACCGTCGCCGGCCCCGGCCCTGAATTCCCTGCACTGCAAGCAACCACCACCTCCCTCTTCGCCGCGTGCAGCGCCCCGATGGCCATCGCGTCCTTGGAGTACGTCGGGGGGACCCCATTGGCCCCAATCGACATGCTGATGACGTCGACACCGTCCCCGATTGCGTCGTCGAAGGCCGCCAGAATGTCAGCGTCGAAGCACGTGTTCTCGAGGTTGGGGTTGGGCCCTGGGATCGGCCAGCAGACCTTGTAGATTGCAAGGCGGGCGAGGGGGGCCCCGCCGGAGGCAGTGCCGCGGGCAAAGCCGCCCAGTGCGGAGACACAGCGGACGAGGCGGCCGGCGACGGTGGAGGCAGTGTGGGTGCCGTGGCCGTCGCTGTCGCGGGGGGAGAGGTAGGAGGTTGTGAGGTTGAGGGGGCCGTAGTAGGCCTCGTAGCCCTTGATGTAGTATCTGGCGCCAATTAGTTTCCTGCCATTTTTTTTTTTTTTTTTGAAATGAAGTGTTTAACATGGCATTTGAATCAAATAAATTATCTTTAATTTTCGTTTGGGTTACATCTTGTCAAATGTAATGTTTGTGCAGAAATGTCATGTGCTAAATGTAATCAAATACTTTTTTAAATAGTATTGATGACATATTTGTGATTTTTCACGAGTCACAAGTCACAAGTCACGTGTCTTACTAACTCTTCTCTTAATTTTTTTTTATTTTCTTCCAATATGTTGAATCTTTTTAGGAGAAAGTTAGGTAATCAAGTGTTTACTGTACATCTGAAGGTTTTTGAAAATTAAAATTAGTAAAATAAATACAAGCCACACAATAGACAAGGGAATGTAGTATAAACCTTTTTAAAACTGTATTTTAAGATTTGAACTTTTGATCACCTAAAGCTTTTTCCCCTTTATTTCTTGTTCAGTAGTGATATAGCAACTCCCACATTCTCTCCTAGAGAAAAAGGGGGGAAAAACTCTTCTTTTGGACGTTAAATATGTGACTATTGTAGTAAAAAATAAACGCTTTACCAACTCTTCCAATTTTCTCCTGTTCTAATACTATGCATGTTGCCACTTCTTTATATAAAAGAAAATGAGGTGGAGGAGGAGGAGGAAAGCTCAGAGTTATGTGTGAACAAGGTTCGTATCCCCCAGATCTCTTGCACTCACGAAATACAAGAAGTAATATTTCTATGATACAATCACACTCATGGAATACAAGATTGATGCATAATAAGTCTTCATAAACTATATATTTTAAGGTTTAGGAGGTCTTCGAAATGCCAGTAAGGTCTGGCTCACTAGTAAGAGCTGGTAGTTATTGTGAATTCGAGACGCCCTCATGACCGGATCGACTGGGGTGGCATAGCGAAAACAAACTACAAGGACTACTAGGGCAATAAGAAGAAGAGAAGAGAAATATACTCCAAAGTAGATAGAAAGCCAACACATAATATAACGTGATTCTACCAATCAAACAGATCGTGTGTATGTCCATGGGAGAAGGGGAAAAACTTTATTAAACTTTAGGGCAGTACAATAGAATTACTTATACCTCTCGCTAAGAAAACTACAAGCCTTCTGATAGCAGCCAAGAACAGTGAATCCTTATGGCTAAAACTTCTTACAGGATCACTCACTTTCTTGACGAATTACACCCTTTAGGAATTATAAATTCTTTGGATTACATTGAAGGCCACCCCCAAGGAGTTATTTGGAAACTATAGGACCCTCCTAGTCCTAAACATACTCTATCAATATGAACAATCACCGCTCAGAAGAAAAGAAAACCTGAATCTAACTCGAACTGGAAACAAATCCAGAAAAGGAAACTGACAGACCCGCTATTCATTAAGTAGGTCAGGGTCTTAGTCGACTAATACCATGTAGTAGTCGACTAGACCCAAATACTAGTTAACTATTCTGACAAGATTGGATAACCCAACTCTCTATTGGCCAACCTAGTTGACTATACAATGTGTTAGTCGACAATCCATATGATTAGTGGATTATACTCAATATTAGTCGATTGATAATGTGCACAGATCATTATGCACGTCCATTCTTTGATCTCCAAATTTTTGTCTACTTTCACGACGTATTCCAGTCACAATTCCTAATAATCTCCCCCTTGACTCAAATACGTCCAAGTCCGAGAATATCCACCATACTCTATGTGCTCACATCAATGCACAATTGAACAACTCTTTATTGGCCCAGAGGCCCTTCACTCTAGTTTTGATTATGATTAACTAATGAAGTTATAGTTTACTAATAATCTTGTGTTTAAATAGTTTCAGTGATTGACAAAGATATTAGTTGTTGTTTAGCTTCAACAAAGAAGTTTTAGAGCTTTCACATGTTGATTCAAGAGCTCGAGCGTCAAGATCGCATCTAGTACTCGGTTGGAGTCAAGCTCGTTGGATCGCGTTTGGATCGAGTCGGTTTGGAGACAAGAAAACTTCAATTTGTTTTTAGTTTAGTTTTTGTTTAGATCTTGTGTAAAGGTAGATAGTATTGATACGCTCAAGTTCATATAAACACACAAGTATAAAGTTTATTGGCTTTGGTTTTTGATTTAACCAGTTTTTTGAATTTCATGACAAAAACATAGATATATATATATATATATATATATATATATATATATATATATATATATATATATATATATATATATATATATATATATATATATATATATATATATATATCTTATATGTATTTTGGATTCTATCCATATACAATATGCTTCAAAGTTGTTTTAATATCATGTTTTTGCATTTACATGAGTTTTGGAGAAAACGATTTTTCATTTCAAAATCCAAGTTTTGAAAATTCTGATTTTTGTTTAAAGTCAAATTTCAATATCACAAAAATGGTTCAAAATGTTTATAATATGTGTTGAATTTTGGTCACACATATTTATATTTCAAAGATCTTATATAAACTTATTTTTTGATACTTATGAGTTTTTATGGGATTTAATTGAAGTTAAAAAGACAAGTTTTCAATACCCTTAAATCCCCGATTGACGGTCAATCGATGTCACGGGACGTGCACAAAGGCCAGCCTATTCGACCGGTCGATTTCGCGGTCGACCGACTGAAAGCACCCCCACTCTCGGGTGGGGGCCGGTCGACCAGGCGGTCGACCGATGGCTTTGGCCCAGTCAACCTGGCGGTCGACGGAGGCACAAAGGTCATAAAAATGACCGTTGGCTGGTCGACCGGGCGGCAATTTTCCCCTTTCCAGACTGCCAACGGGCAGATTTTTGAGGGGTTATAAATAGCCCCCTCTTGAGTTATTTTTAACAAGATTAGAGAAGAGAAAATTTTTCATCTTTACAAGTGTTTTACAGCAAAGTTTTTAAAGAGTTTTTGTACCAAAAAGATTTATCTTTATTTGTTTTAAAGGATTGAAAAAATAAAGAAAAATAAAGTATTTAGGATATTGGTTTTGATCTTCATTTCTATCTTATTCTAGTGGTTTTCCTAAGTATTTTTCTTTGTGATTTGTTTTCCAAATACCTTGTATTCTCACACTTGAGCTATCATATCTATCCTGTCTATAGGATCTTGTTTTTTGTGAGAAAATTGGTTTGTGGTTTATTGAGACCACCAAGTGTTATAACCTTCTTTGCTTTGAGTTGTTGTTATCCCTCTTGTGTAGAGGTGGTTGTGGAGGAGTGTTTGAGTTGGTTGGTATTCCTCTAAGTATAAAGGTTGATCTTGTTTGGCTTAGTGCCTTATCCCTCTAGTGTGAGGTGATTGTTGTTTGGCTAAGTGCGCATCCTTCTAAGTGTAGAGTTGATTATTGTTGTGCCTTGCCTCTTGTGTAGAGGTTGTGTTTGTTGGAGAGAGGAGTTGTGTACTCCTATTTTGTATTACCCAAATCCTTAGTAGAGGTTCCCTGTGTGGGAAGTCCTATGTGGACGATTTAGTGAAAATCCTTCTGTGTGAAGGCAAGGACGTAGAGCAGTGGCTCGAACCTCAAAACATATTTTTGTGTTTGTGTTTGATCCACTATCTCTAAACTCTCTCTCTTTTATACCTTACATTATTTCATATTATTCATTCATACATATATGCTTGGTATTGTTTGTGTGCCTCACTTGTGTTGAACCAAGAGTGCTTCATATAGCACCTCAACTCTTATTTAGAGGAATTTAGAGGAGATAGTCCAGAGCCCGTCACCAGGAATTTAGTTTCACTCTTTGGTTACACTAAATGTGTTGTAATTTATTTTTAATTCCGCATCATTTGTAATTAGATTAGCCATGCACCTATTCACCCCCCTCTAGGTGTACTTTCAATTGGTATCAGAACATACGCTCATGATATTAGGTTTAACCACCTAGGAGTGAGATCTTGGATTGCTAATCTATATTTGCATTTGTACACATATTTGTTTACACACACTCATGGAGTACCTTGTCCTCCCCATGTTTGATGTTTCTAACATCGATATGTGAAAGCTTAGAATGAGTACTTACTTAAAACCCTAGGTTTGCATGTTTACCTTGCCGAGAAATCTTATCTTGGTAATAGCAAGCATATAGAGGCCAATGCACAAGCCCTAGAGGCACTTAGATGCATTATTAGCAAAGAACATTTATTTATTATTTCTCATTGTGATTCCGCTTTTGCAGTATAGAACACTTTGACCTCTCCCGCACTACAAACGATGAAATATGTGGGAGAGGAATCTAGTGGAGACGAGTCCAACCAACCTTGCTATATGGTCCAAGGGAATGACGCCCTTGAGATAAACTCGGACACCTATCTAGATGATTGTGCTAGTTCTTCAAGTGATGATTATGTTGATGCTGATGCATTAAATGAAGAACATCTATTGTTTGTGAAAATTTGCTAAAAAAAATATAAACTTTTAAAAAAGAAAAGTCTTAAAATAAAATAAGAAAATAAGGATTTATCTTCAAAACTTAACATGGCTTTGCAAGAGAGGGATGAGATTTCTAATGAAAGGAACTCATTGAAATCCCAAGTTGATCTTGTCTTAGATGAAAACAAAATCTTAAAAAATAAAATGATTGTGATGATGTTGTGAAGAAAAATAAAACCTTGTCTTCAAAACTTGATTTTGTTTTAAAAGAAAATGAATCTTTGAAAAATAAAATTGCTTTAATTTCAAAAGAATTGGATTTATTTTCTAAGAAAAATATTTCTTTGAAAAATGATTTAGATACTGATGTTTGCCATGCTTTATCATCTAGTATACCTATTGCATGCTCCACTTTATCTTCAAGCATTAAAAATAGTATATGTGTGTTGAAAAAAGTGTTGATTGTTTGGGCTCCACTTTGAGCCAATGTGTCATGAACCACACACGGTTGGAATTTATATTTCACAAGAAACATGCTCCTCCTATGCATGCACACAAACCACAGCATACACATGCTTCTCACGTTCATACACATAACACCATGTATGCTCATGTGTACACTTGTTCACATTGTGGACTTAAGGGCCACCTTGCAAGATTTTGTTATGATAGATTAAATGATTCAAATTTTGCAAATAAATTTATTTGAGTTAGGAAAGGTGCTAACCCCCATGGACCCAATAGAGTATGGGCACCAAAATCTACTCCTATTTTATTTGATATAGGTGTGGGCTCTCACTTGACATGAGAGTAATGGTGCCTTGATGGTGAATGCATTCCGAGCCAAATGGTGACACTTTTGGATGCATCGCTTTCAAGAAAAGTTTGGTAGGAGGACCACCATGGTTTGGAGATCTAGAGATTAGCCCTAATGGTTTTGGTAACTACCTCTAACTCCTATTTTGTTTACATGCGTTTAGATTATTTATTTTTAGCATGTTTTGATTTTTTCATGATTAGTATGTTAAATGCCATGTAAATTAGACTATTGATATGCATATGTAATTTTTGAGATACATCCATATTTATATGGATTATTATTTTTGTGTTCTCACTTTACTTTAGCTATTATGTATATTATACCTCTAAACACGTGCATTTACCTTAATGATCATGTTTGTTTATGATTTTGGACTTCATGTTTTGATTATATATTTATGTAGTTTTTATTAAAACTTATGCATATACTTGTGCAACTAGTGAGCCACAAATTGATTATTATATGTTTATTCTTAATTAGTCATTTATACCCATTAGATTTACTAGTATAGCCTAGTTTGATGGTTCTCGCATTTCAACTTGTATTCCCTATTTTTTGGACATGTTTTATGATAATGTATTTAGCTTCATATATATGTTAATTTGTTTAAAACTTTAGATATACATGTATACCCTTGAGTCACTTACTTTTCATGTAAATTCTATTAAGGACTCATTTGTGTTTGGGATATGTATGTATACTTTTAGTTTTAACTAAACACACATATACCTTGAAGTATATTTAGTTTTGATGATTTTCATGTTTTTGGTAAGGAATTTTATATGAGCTTTAGTGCCAAAAGTATATTCTTATTTTATTCCTTACTTGAAGGACTTCGTACTAGTTTTCTAGATTATCATAAAACTAGTAGCGTATTTCTTCATTTTGGAAGAGTTTTCAAACATGTTAAATTATTTTCAAATCTTATTTTTGAAACCCCTTCCTTTTAAGGGCGGATGGATGGGCGACCATGCCTTGTATACTCAAATTGAAAATCTTTTTAACATGTGCATGTAAGGGAGGTAGTATGAGTTATACACTTGATTCTCATTATATTTTCAATTGGTATCACAATTGATATTTTTTTATATACTCATATTTTTTTTCTATATATGTATGCTTCAAACTTCAAATAGTATCAATTTCGATTGATATTTACGTTTTCATACATATATATGTGATTTGATTGTGCTTACAATGTCTTTACATCTTAAAACACAAATTATATTTATGCTAAGCTTGATTTATTCCTTAATGACAATTATTTTTCAATTGGTATCTTATACAAGGTTAAGCATTGTTTTTATTTGTATTTTATAAAGGGGGAGAAAAATTCGTGTTTTATGTTTCAATCGGTTTTATTTTCAATTGGTATCTTACTCCTACTCTTTATGATGAAAAATACTTTGTTTTGATATATGCTAACATTTTCAATATTGGTATCAATAATATTAAATTGGTATTATTCTAAATTTGGTATCTTTATTGTGAAATGAGTGTATTTCTAAAGAAATATGGTTTCTATTTTCAATTGGTTTTCACTTTCAATTGGTATCAATATCTATAATATATATTTCAATTGGTATCAAAAAACTACAATGTGTCATTTTCTATTGGTATCAAAAAAAATTTACAAGACATTTTAAATTGGTATCAAGATATTTTCATTTGGTATCTTTTAGTATCTTAAAAATTTTAGTATCTTAAAAATTTTATTTACTTTCAATTGGTATCTTAAAATTTTTTGTTTATTTTCAATTGGTATCATAATGTTTCGATGTATATCTTTATCATAAATTGATAAATTTTTCTTTTAGTATCATAGCGCTTTGATATGTATTGCTTATTTGCAAGAGAAGCTTATCTTCTCTATATATAAATTCATGTTGAGTGTATCTCATATTGAGGAGTTTGACCTCTCTTCTCTATGTCTTATATGTGTGTAGAGGGAGCTTCACATCTCCTTTTATATATTGTATATTATGCGTTATGTGATTAGGGTTTAGTCATCTCTTTTTCGTCTAAAGCATGTATGCAGGGGAATTAACTTTACGTCTCTCCTCTTCATGAATGTATATCGCATATACATCCTTCTTATTTGATTTGATAAAAAGGGGGAGAAATTTTTTTTTGAGTTTATTTATGCCCCTTTGTTGATGATTTGACAAAAAGAGGGAGAAGAATTTGGAGATTTATTTATGCATGTTTATCTCATTTCCTTGTTTTACACAAAAAGGGAGAGAAGAATTTTGAGAGTTTTATATATGCATGTTCCTTTTCTTATTTTATTGCAATATGTGTTGTTTTGTTTATAAGCATTCATCGCATATCTTTATGTTTATTGCTATGCATGAGTTAAGGGGGAGCTTCTATGAAGCTTAACTTTAATTCATGCATATATAACTCAATGAGTTTGTCATCATCAAAAAGGGGGAGATTTTTGGCCCAGAGACCCTTCACTCAAGTTTTGATGATGATTAACTCATGTAGTTATAGTTTACTAATAATCTCATGTGTTTAAATAGTTTCAGTGATTGACCAAGATATTGTAGGTGTTTAGCTTCAACAAAGCAGTTTTGGAGCTTTCACATGTTGATTCAAGAGCTCGAGCGTCAAGATCGCATCTAGTACTCGGTTGAAGTCAAGATCGTTGGATCGCGTTTGGATCAAGTCGTCTTGAAGACAAAAAGACTTCAGTTTGTGTTTAGTTTAGTTTTTGTTTAGATCTTGTGCAAAGATAGATAGTATTGATATGCTTAATTTCACATACACACACAAGTTTAAAGTTTATTGGCTTTGGTTTTTGGTTTAACCGGTATGTGGATTTCATGTCAAAAACATATATATATATATATATATATATATATATATATATATATATATATATATATATATATATATATATATATATATATATATATCTTATATGTATATTGAATTCTATCCATATACAATATGTTTCAAAGTTGTTTCAATATCATGTCTTTGTATTTACATAAGTTTTGGTGAAAACGGTTTTCCATTTCAAAATTCAAGTTTTGAAAAATACCGCTTTTTTTTAAAGCCAAAGTTCAATATCACAAAAATAGTTCAAAATGTTTATAATATGTATTGAATTTTGGTCACACATATTTATATTTGAAAAAACTTATTTTGTGGTATTTATGAGTTTTTATAGGATTTAATTGAAGTTAAAAAGATAAGTTTTCAATACCCTTAAATCCCAGTCAGACTGCTCTGGCAGTCGACCGGACGGTCAACGGGACCATGAGTCGGTCGACCGTCACGATCGACCGATATGCACGAGACGTGCACAAAGGCCAGCCTATTGGGCCGGTCGACCGCACGGTCGACTGACTGAAAGCACCCCACTCACGGGTTGGGGCCGGACGACCGGGCGGTCGACCGAGCGGCACAAAGGTCATAAAAATGACCGTTGGCTGGTAACGGGCAGATTTTGAGGGGTTATAAATAGCCCCTTCTAGAGTTGTTTTAAACAAAATTAGAGAAGAGAAAATTTTTCATCTTTACAAGTGTTTTACAGCAAAGTTTTTTAAAGAGTTTTTGTGCCAAAAAGATTTATCTTAATTTGTTTTAAAGGGTTGGAAAAATCAAAGAAAAATAGAGTATTTGGGATATTGGTTTTGATCTTCATTTCTATCTTATTCTAGTTGTTTTCTCAAGTATTTTTCTTTGTGATTTGTTTTCCAAACACCTTGTATTCTCACACTTGAGCTATCATATCCATCCTATCTATAGGATCTTGTTTGTTTGTGAGAAAATTGGTTTGTGGTTTATTGAGACCACCAAGTGTTATAACCTTCTTTACTTTGAGCTGTTATCCCTCTTGTGTAGAGATGATTGTGGAGGAGTGTTTGAGTTAGTTGATATCCCTCTAAGTGTAGAGGTTGATCTTGTTTGGCTTATTACCTTATCTCTCTAGTGTGAGGTGATTGTTATTTGGCTAAGTGCCCATCCCTCTAAGTGTAGAGGTGATTGTTGTTGTGCCTTACCTCTTGTGTAGAGGTTGTGTTTGTCGGAGAGAGGAGTTGTGTACTCCTAGTTTGTATTACTCAAATCCTCAGTGGACATTCTCTGTGTGGGAAGTCCTGTGCGGACGATTTAGTGAAAATTCTTCTGTGTGAAGGCGGGGACGTAGAGCAGTGGCTCGAACCTCGAAACATATCTTTGTGTTTGCGCTTGATCCACTATCTCTAAACTCTCTCTCTCTTTTATACCTTGCATTATTTCATATTGTTCATTCATACATATATGTTTGGTATTGTTTGTGTGCCTTACTTGTGTTGCACCAAGAGAGCTTCATATAGCACCTCAACTCTTAGTTAGAGGAATTTAGAGGAGATAGTCTAGAGCCCGTCACCGGAAATTCGACTACACTCTTTGGTTACACTAAGTGTGTTGCAATTTGTTTTTAATTCTGCATCATTTGTCATTAGATTAGCCATACACCTGTTCACCCCCCTCTAGGTGTACTTTCACTCTTGACTTCATGTCCATCTCACTCCCTCTTCTTCATAACCTCCTCATGGGGTTCATAACTTGATTAGATCGAATAAGTTTAGGCCCAATCTGAACTTGATCACCAACGATCTCCTTGATCCACACAGGATTTATGAGAATTTGCTCCACCATAGGAGTAATGATCTGGACTCCATATGCGCCAGAGCCGCCTAGTCCCAATCTACTTTTGGAATACAACTAAACATTCAAGCTTGAAATCATCGTAATCTCTAATTGTTCTACAACCTCCACTTTCGAAGTTGAGAATAACTGCAATCCACCAACTGTAACTTTTAAATTTCACAATATATATACATTACCGATATATTCGGTCTGAAACTTCACATGGGCCCCTCCAGAGACTTTCATAAGATCACCTTCAGAATTGAAACAGAACCTTTCTCTATGTAGGGCTCTAAGAGAGATAAGATTATACCTTTAATCGAGAAAATGGCAGATGCCTTAAAGAGTAGTTATGCATCTATCATGTGAACAAAACTGAATTTTTCCTTCGCCAATCATCTTACTTGTAGCAGAATTTCCCATGAATACTTCTCTCCCTTGAACAAAAGCATTTGAGGAGAACATCTTCCTATTAGAACTGATGTGCTCTGAACATCTAGAGTTAATAATCCATCTATTTTTGTTACCAATTGATCTATTTGTAACAGATAGAACGTCATACTTATCTTCATCTTCTCCAATCAGTTCAGTGACATTAACATCTGATTGTTTCTTCTTTCGAAGCCAACAATCTGCTCTAATGTGCCCCTTTTTGTGACAATTATTGCAGAATAAATTTCTATGTCTTGATTTACCCATGGAATTTCTATTATTACTCTCCCCTCTTTAAAAGTGAATAATTGAGTGTGAACCTGCATAGAAAGATATAAGTTTAGAAATGAGAGAAAGTGTTAGGTTGCTCAATACTACTGCTATAGCAAGTAGCTATGTGGGTCGTGATCCACAGAGAGGGACTACGTAGAAGCTTTAAATAAGTCTTTCTAAGTTACTAATACAGGTTAAAATATTTCTTTTTAGTTTTAAGAAAAGAAAAGTGTTAAGTTGAGAGTTAGAAGAAGAAGATGGGATAGTGTTGGTGGTTTCAAAAGAAAGGAAAAACTAAGTTAAAAGAAATAAATAAAAAGAGTAGAGAAAGAGTTGATTTAAAATGTGTTTCTAAACTAAGAATTAAAGAAGGAAAGAAAACTAAGAAAACTTACTTACCTCTTTGGCTTTTACTTTACTTGGATCAGTTGCAGTGACTTACCTTGGGTTGAAGGCAATCATAGCACGGCATATAAAATCTTCCCTACTCTAAATCGGTCTAATAAAATAAAAGTGCAAGCAGAAAAGAATACTAAACTATTATATAACTAGAAGTGGATATCCATCACAATAAGCTATCATGGCACTTGCAAGGGGAAGGCAGATTCGAGGCTATCAGATTCATTTGGATTCTTTTGCCTTACAAAAAAAATATATTAAAATCTTCTGAGTAAGCTGGCTATTTACACCTCATAAAGCATAAGTATTCAGGTCTAAAAGTGGTCCATATAAGCAGTAAAAACTTGTAGTTTTGTAGCCTTAGTTGCTCGAGTGCTTTAAGTCCTTAGAGTGTTTTCTCACCCGATGCCCTAAGACCATCAAGTTTGGGAGTCATCGACTAAAGACCTGTTAAATGAGCAATTAGAAAGCCTAATAGAACTAGAGGATATTACCACCATAGTATGTGTAAAATAAGGCATAAAAGATAGAGTTGAAGAATCCTTAGTCAAATATTTACGGTCACGAGATTGATTAGTCTACAGTCTTGCATTATTATATCACATGTTCCCACCGATTTATGAATAAAATGTTGGTCTAAACCGTATTTTGGTCTCTCTTGCAGATAATCAAGATAAGGAGGGTAAAATGGTAATAAGAGCTTAATTAAACCCATTTTTGGGTAATTAAATCCGCATTTCTTGGAGGCCAAGTAAGGGATCTTCTAGAAGATACATTGAACCTAGACCCTTGTGCACGTCAGATGAATATACGGATGAAAATACTCAAATCTGAGCATATCTAGAAGGTCTCCGAAGTGCCGCGAGCACCAAAATCAGAGACCTAGGTCCCTGGTATTGCCGCGAAATGCGGCAATAGCCGCGTTTCCCCGGCAAGGTGGTGGGGTCACGCGTCGATCTTCGACGCGTGGCCTCATCTCGTCTTCTAGAATCTCCCTTTGCCTATAAATACTGCAGGGTTTGGCCGAAATGCAAGCAGATTTGAATTTAGGCTAGGTTTTCTATCTTTTAGTGTAGTGTAGTATAGGTGTTCTTCTTCTTTCTTTTGCATTTTCTTTTATTTTTAGATCATGTATTAAGGCAGAGAAATTCAGAGGGAGAAAGAGAGATATTGATGTAATAGATGGTGACAATCTATGTAAAGGTTTCTCTTTCTTCTCCATTATAATCTTCTCCATCTTTTACATGATGCTTAGCTAATTTCTTCTTCTCATGGTAATATAACTGCTAACCACTAACCATCTAAGCACTTACTTGATAATTCACATGAATCTAATAGCCTCTACAAGGCCTTGCTCTTGCAAGAGACATTGATGGCTCATGATGATGGATTCTAACATTCTAACATTTCTAACACCTAACCCACTAACTTGCTAACTTATAATGTCTTCTTTATTTCATGCTCACCTCTAACCGGTTTTGATGACTTAATAGTAGCTTGTAACTTATTATGTGGTATGGATGTATTGTTTGAATGTAGAAGAACAATCTTATGGGCCATGCTCTGTATTGTCTCTTGAAGCCAAGGATTAGTGATGGCTAATAATCCATGTGAAGCAACTATTGCTAAGAGGTTAGCATGGTTAGTTGAGCAATTAGTAGTTAGTAGCCATGAGTTTTCTTTTACTTTATTTAAAAACCAATTCCAAACTCTTTTATTATTTTTTCTATCATTATTTTTACCATCCTCTTAGTTCACCTTTGTTTCATCTTCTTTTAGTTTTCAAAACCATTTCTCTTTATTTTCACATCGCCGTTTCATCGCTCTTCTCCATCTATCCCTTCTGGATTTCTTTTCTTTTACTTTTTCTAATTCTTTTAATAAAGAAGACTTGTTAACATAGCACGTGAATAAAGACTGTTAATGCCTCTATCGCCTCCCGTCCCTGTGGATTCGACCCGTTGAGCCAATGCTATAACGGAAGTATCGAGGGAACATTAGCACGCTTGCTTTTTCATTGATTTCGTAAAACACACATTTTAAAGTGCTCATTTCATTCCGATCAAAATTTTGGCGCCCTTGCCGGGACGGGAATGGCTTTGATCTCACATTTTTGTTAACGTTTTCTTCTCTGTTTAGGTGTGCAGGTCAAAGTTTATAGGAACTTAATATTACAGAACCCCAATTAGCATTGTAGCTCCCTGCTCTTGAAAGCAGGGACCCAGTTTTCAAAGAAAAGCCGCACAAACGTGACTATAACCGGGGTTCTATGGCAGTTTTGTGGTTGAATATTTTCTTATTTTGCTAGGATGTGCATATTGTAATAGCTAGTTGATTTGTACTACTACTTCCTGCTTTGATTGCCTACACACTGCAATAAATTAAAGACCTAAAATACGGTATTTGGACACTTTTAAAACAGTTTAGACATTTGCATTTAGGCACGTGTCAATTTCAATTCCAATATAGTATTTTGTTCTGTTGTTGTGATCTGGAGTGAGGTGGACATATGGCATTGCATATAGCATAGGACAAACACGTAAGTGATTTATCGCTTTGTGTTATATTCTTGTCTATATTGCACACTTGCACGAATTGAAATTAAGAGTAAAACTCATACAAGATAAGGTGGGGATTTCAACACCCTTCCTTAGCCCAAAGGCCACCTCCCCACTTACACAACCCAAGCCCTAATAAAAATTGATAGACGTTGGCCCCTAGGGACATCTCGGACTGATTAAGAGATTGACCGAGGGTGAAACTTGTTTTGAATCTTACTCTTATGAAATCGGTGTCTAAAGTTAGGGATTAAGAGGTTACACCTCGAAGATGTCGTGGTTTGGCGTAATTAAAGGCCGTTGCTTACACATGGATACCTCCCACCGTATTTTTCCCCTACCTGGCCGATTAGCTTGTGGTTGGATTCATACAACAACCTCCCCAGATAATCGACCAGTTAGGAGTCGTCTAGGTCTAGGTCAACCTAGTTTAGGCTTGGTTTTGATTTTTCTTTTCTCTTTGTTTGTTACTTGCTTTTTCTTTTTTTTTTGTGATTGTTTGTGAAATGGAATTCAACAATAACAATTCTTTCAATCCTAATATGAATCCATATTTCACACCAACTCCATTTGTTTTGGATAATTCCAACCCGGTTTTTTCAATATGAACTAACCAAATACACCGGGTTGAACTTATCTGAATCAATACAACCCATACCTCCAATCTTATGATTATAATTTTAAAAATAATTTTAACTCGTCACAGAGTCAATGGGGATTCACCACCCCTGAGTCAAAATTTTCACCACCTTATCCACAATTTTCACAATTTCCACATTCTCCATTTCCCAATTTTGAAGAAAAATCTGAGTTTGAAAAAGTATAAACGCCATATAAGTCATGCTTGAGTCCCAACAAAAGAATCTCAACTCCTTAATTCCACAATAGTTTCAAGATTTATATTCATTTCCACCTATTCAAAATGACCAACCATCTACCCTGAAAACGAGTATGGAGTGCTTTCGTCAGTCTGAGTTTCAATCTCAAAACATGTTGGACTCACAATCTTCACTATCTTTCAAAAACGAAGATTCTTATACTCCCATTCTAGAACATCCGCTTGAAGAAAAATTAAGTCCAGAAAAGAGTATAGAAGTCTTGCAGGAGTCCGCGTTACAATTTCAAAAATCTTCTTCTCAGTTTATTGATAGGTTGGAAGCACAATTGAGTCAATTGGTCAACATTTATAGGAATGAGGAAACTCTCACTTATCAACCTTTGACCAATCTAAATATCTCTAACTCTATCAGTTTGACCCATGACTCTTATTATTTTGGAAACCAAGTTTCCTACGCTCCCATTCTAGAGCATCCACTTGAAGAAACATCACATCTAGAAAAGAGTATAGAAGTCTTGCAGGAGTCCGCGCTATAATTTCAAAAATCTTCTGCCCAGTCTATCAATAGGTTGGAAACACAATTAAGTCAATTGGTCAACATTTATATGAATGAGGATACTCTCTCTTATCAACCTATGACCAATTTAGATATCTGTAACTCTATTGATCTGACCCAGAACTCCTATCATTTTGGACACCAAGATTCAATTTCAGCATACCCATCTAAACTTGTCCAAACTTCAAATGTTGAAAATCTCATTGACATTTTGGCAAGTTATCCTTTTCCTGAGATTAAACTTGAGCATGAATATGATCCTGAACCTCAACTTGATAATTCAATTTCACTACCTGTACCTGATTTCAGGCTTTTTCCTGAGTCAACATTGGATCCTGTGCCAATCCATCGTGAAATTGAATCGCCAATCTTTTATGATCAACAAATTGAACTTGACCAATTTCATACTTTTGAATGTCCCATTCATATTGGCAAGTTCACATTTTTATGAAATTGAACTCAATAAGGACTGTGACTTTGATCCTCAAATTTGTGATCCAGTTCAAATTCCTAAATCAATATTGACTCCAGTTTTGTTACCCAAATTGAGCAACATTTTCGAGTCAATTTTGTTTTTCATACCTGTCATTCTTGAACTTGAATCACCAATCTTAGAAAGTCACATTCCATTGTGGGAAAATGACTGTGGACTTGAGTTTCAACTTTTTGATTTAGACCTGATTCCTGAACCAATTTTGACTCCGAACCTTTACTTGACTTAAGTCAAATTCCTGAGTCATTATTAGTTTATGCACTTTCTGAGTCCAAATCAATCATTCCATCTTTTCATACTCCATTTTGAGACAAAGGTGTTGATAAAATTGACTCCGAAATTATTTTGAAAATTTGAAAATTCGATGGGGTAAAAGTCTTAATAAAAATTATAAATGCATATATCATTTTAGTGGGTTATATTATATAGGTCTCTGATGGGTTCCTCCAAACTCCACGCAAATTTGATTGGGTCACATTTTCGTGGACAAATCAGACCACCACCCGAACCACCACCTTAAGGTGATTTTTTTCTTCCCTCTCTGTTTGTTTCATGCATACATACATTCACGATGCATTGAAGACAATGCATGAGATAAGTGTGGGAGAGGATTTACTAACATAGAGTCTTTTATGTTTTCTTTCTTTTTCACTTCTTTTAGGATACTTTTAGAAATCTTTCCTTTTGTATAGGATTTTTCTTTCTTTAAAAATTTTTTGAAATAAGAGACAAAGTTTTGATCTATTTTAAAGAAAATTAAGATGATCTTAGAAATTAAGGAAGCCTTATTATGACATCTTAAATCTAGTTAAAATAATGGATCCTTTTAAAATTATAGGTTAAGCATAAAAGATTGGGGAGATAATTTTATATTGAATTTTTTTCCTTAGATAATTTGCATTTCACACTTACACATTTTGGGATGGAAACAATGACCTAAAATGCCAAAAAGCAAAAAAAAAAAAAAAGAAAAATATATGTGGTATAAATGAATAAAAATCGCTTATTAAGCTGGATAATTATGTCTCAAGAAGTATGATTATTCACGCCTAAAGGTGGTAATAAAGAACAAATAATCCCTCTTAGTTTTGTGGTCTTGTTTACTCGAGTCCTTAAACCCGAGGGATGTTTTCTCATCTGGTGCCCTAGGACCGTCTGGTTTAGGAGTCATCTGTTAAAGGTCGCTACATGGGTGAACTAGAAAGCCTAATGAAGCTAAAGAAAGGAAAAAAAAATAAAATATATATATAAAAATATAAATAAATGGCTTGATGGTTAGAGTTGAAATCCCAGAAATCTTCACTATGACAAAGTGCATATTATCTAGGTTTTATAAAGGATAAAAATATTCAATCCAATTATGAATTCGTACATTAATTGTAGACAAGATCTTACATATAAACTAAGTTTAAGGAAGGATAATTTTTGATGGACTTATGACCTTAGATCGCTTATATTTTTACAAAAATATTTTGTAAACTTGTCACATTTTCAAAATGTGTTTTCAAAATACTAACATTTATCTTCTTTCTTTATGGATTTTGTGAGTGCAATCCGATGAAAACCCTCAAGAGACAAAACTCCTCCTCTAGGGGTAGCCTAGAGGTTTAACGGCTTGTTGCACACGCTCAGTGCAATCGCGTCACCTGCGAAAGTGGTGTAATAATATTTGTTGTATAGTTTTTCTTTTCTTTTTTTGCTCAGGACGAGCAAAAGATAAGTGCAGGAGTGTGATTAGTCTACAGTTTTGCATTATTATATCACATTTTTCTATCAATTTATGAATAAAATGTCGGTGTAAACCGTGTTTTGATCTCTCTTGTGGATAATGAAGACAAGGAGGGCAAAAGGGTAATAAGAGCTTAATTAAACCCATTTTTGGGTAATTAAATCCGCATTTCTTGAAGGCCAAGTAAGGGATGTTCTAGAAGATACATTGAACCTAGACCCTTGCGCACATCAGACGAATATACGGATGAAAATACTCAAATCTGAGCATATCAAGAAGGTCCCCGAAGCGCCTCGAATCCCCGCTCCAAAACCAGGGACCTAGGTCCTTGGTATTGTTGCGTTTCTGTGGCAAGATGCTGGGACCACGCGTCGATCGATGCGTGGCCTCGTCTCGTCTTCTAGAATCTCCCTTTGCCTATAAATACTGCGGGGTTTGGCCGAAACGCAAGCAGATTTGGATTTAGGCTAGTTTTTTTCTTTTAGTATAGTGTAGTGTAGGTGTTCTTCTTTCTTTTGTATTTTCTTTTCTTTTTAGATCATGTATTAGGGCAGAGAGATTCAGAGAGAGAAAGAGAGATATTGATGTAATAGACGGTGACAATCTATGTAAAGGTATCTTCTTTCTTCCCCATTATAATCTTCTCCATCTTTTACAAGATGCTTAGCTAATTTCTTCTTCTCATGGTAATCTAACTACTAATCACTAACCATCTAACCACTTACTTGATAATCCACATGAATTTAATAGCCTCTATAAGGCCTTGCTCTAGCAAGAGCCATTGATGGCTCATGATGATGGATTTTCTAACATTCTAACATTTCTAACACCTAACCCACTAACTTGCTAACTTGTAATATCTTCTTTATTTCATGTTCACCTCTAACCGGTTTTGATGATTTAATTGTAACTTGCAACTTGTTTTGTGGTATGAATGTATTGTTTGAATGTAAAAGAACAATCTTATGGGTCATACTCTGTATCGTCTCTTGAAGCCAAGGATTAGTGATGGCCAAGGATCCAAGTGAGGCAACTATCACTAAGAGGTTAGCATGATTAGTGGAGCAATTAGTAGTTAGTAGCCACGAATTTTCTTTTACTTTGTTTTAAAAACCAATTCAAAACTCTTTTATCATTTTTTCTATCGTTGTTTTTACCATCCTCTTAGTTCACCTTTATTTCATCTTCTTTTAGTTTTCAAAACCATTTCTCTTTATTTTCATATCGCCGTTTCATCGCCCTTCTCTATCACTTTTGGATTTCCTTTTCTTTTACTTTTTCTAATTCTTTTAACAAAGAAGACTTGTTAACATAGCACGTGAATAAAGACTGTTAATACTTTTATCGCCTCCCGTCCTTGTGGATTCGACTCGTTGAGCCAATGCTATAACGGAAGTATCGAGGGAACCTTAGCACGCTTGCTTTTCATTGATTTCATAAAACAAACATTATAAAGTGCTCGTTCCGCTCCAATCAAAGATGCATATGATTTAGGGTAAAATAATAAACTAGGTGGGAAATACAGTTTAATCCTTACATTGATTGATAACAAGTTTTTGAATAGAGAATAAGTTTAGGAATGAATAATTTGGTGATCCTAAGACTTATAAATTACTTGATTTTTATAAAAATTCTTCAAATATTTTTTTCCTTTTCTAAAATGCATTTTCAAAATATTAACACTTTGTTTTTCTTTCTTTATAAATTTTATGGGCATAATTCACTGAAAATCATCACGAGACAAAACTCATCATTTAGGGATAATCTAGAGGTTTAACAGCTTGTTGCACGTATTAAGTGTAACCGTGATTCCTACGATAGTGAGTTAAATTAGGTTAGCTCTTTTTTTCTTTTTATTTGTTTTGCTTGAGAATGAGCAAAAGATAGGTGTGGGGATGTGATTGATCACTAATATTGCATTATTTATTATCACATTTTCTATTTATTTTGTAATAAAACTCTACTATTTAACCTATTTTAATGTCTAATAGTGCGCATGATAACTAATGGAGAAAGAGGAGAAATAGACTTATTTATCCAATTAAATCTAGAGTTTTAAAGATATGATTTTCTAGCTCAAGCAAATCAAGGAAGATCTACTCAAATCCAAAGGCTTAGAAGTACTTCTATCTGAAGAAACTGGCATATCTAAATGAGGGAGATCCACGCACCCGGATCTGGCCCTCCTTGCAGCGAAAACGTGGCCAAAGCCGTGTTTCCATAATAGGATAAAAGATGTTTAGGAAGCGTTACCTCCCCCTCTCTTCGTAGCTCTTTCCCAATTCATTTCTCCTATAAATACTGCATTCTCTTAAGAAGAACGGGTATTACTCCAGCAGAGAGTTTAGAATTAGGCTTTTCTCTAGTTTTATCTTAGGTCTTTATTTTTCTTTATGTAATTTTTTATTTTCTTTATAGCTTAGGTCAGAGAAGAGATTCATGAGAGAAGGAAAGCAAATTTATATTGAGAGTGACATTAATATAAAACTTCTTCTTTTCTTTCATTATTTTTCAATTTAATCAAAAGCTTACTTTTCTTCTTGTTTTTGCTTTACTTGCCTCTGTGATGACATGTAAATCCAAATGAATTTGATAGTCTCGAGTCTGCCTTGTCCTTGCAAGTGCCACTGATGGCTTATAGTGATGGATTTCTAACCATGTAATAGTTTAGTATTCCTTTTTGCTTGCACTTTATGTTATTAGACCGATTTGGAGTAGGGAAGATCCTATATGTCACACTGTGATCACCTTCAAGCCAAGATAAGTCTTTGTAATGGATTCAAGGTGAAACAAGCGCCGAAGAGGTAGATAAGTTTTCTTATTTTTCTTTCTTTCTTTCTTAGTTTAGGAACCCATTTTAAATTAACTCTTTCTCTATTTTTTTTATTTCTTTCTTTTATCTTAGTTTTTCCTTTCTTTGAAACCACCAACACCATCACATCTTCTTCTAACTTTTAACCTAACACTTTTCTTTTTTAAAATTAAGAAGAAATGTTTTAGCCAGTATTAGTAACTTAGAAAGACTTATTTAATGCTTCTATTGTAGCCCCTCCTTGTGGATCACGATTCGTATAACTACTTTCTATAGTGATACTATTGAGCAACCTAGCACTTTTTATCTCTTATTTTTAAACTTATATCTTTCTATGCAGGTTCAAACTTGATCAAATTTTGGCACCGTTACGCGGGATCGAATCCGAGTCACCCGGGTGTACCGTAATTATCACGCTGAGACTCAACCGTGAATTGAGTATCAATATTTGTCCTTATTGAGCACATGCTCCTTGACCTTATTGACTTTGATTGTTGACTTACCTCCTTAAATGATAGCTTCCCTAAAACTCTTATATGAAGAAGGTAAAGTACACAGTAATAGAAGTGCTTGATTTTCATCTTCTATCTTAACCTTTATCTTATCTAGATCATTGATAATAGAGGAAAATTCTACAATATGAGACTTGATAGGTATACCTTACCTTTATGCATGTAGAGAAGAAAGAGACATTTCAGAATCAACCGATTTGCCAATGACTTCTTCAGATAGTGATCCTGAAGTCGCTCCCACAACGAGGTTGTTGTTTTCTCTAAAGAAAACTCATCAACACTTTGTCCTCCAAGTAAAGTTAAATAGCTGTCAAGTCTTTCTCATCCAACTCCTGTCAAGTTTCTTCCTTCATGCCTTGAGGCTTTTTCTCCCTCCCGAATAATACTTTCTTCAACCGTTTTAGGTCCAGATGGTATTCATCCTAATCTGCCATCTGTTGAAATTGACGACACCATCAAACTTTTGAATATCCAAGCAGACATCTTCAAGTTGACCTTCCTCTGATCCTATTATTATGAATTCAGGTTGCCCCCACAACCGGATCGATGGTGTGGCACAGCGGAAACAAACCACGGATCTACTACGGCGATAAGAAGAAGAGAAGAAGAAGAAGATATTTCAAAGTAAATAGAAAGCGAACACACAATATAATGTGTTCTACCAATCAAACAGATCGTGTGCACATCCATGGGAGAAAAGGAGAAACTTTATTAAATTTTAGGAGAGTATAATAGAATTATTTATACCTCTCGCTAAGAAGACTACAAGCCCCTTGATGGTCGCCAAGAGCAACAAATCCTTATGGCTAAATCTTCTTACACGAATCTCTCATTTTCTTAATGAATTATACCATTTAGGATTACAAATTCTTTGAATTACATTGAAGGCCACTCCCAAAGAGTTATTTATAGACCTGAGAAAAGAAAACTGTCAGACATGCCATTAGTCGACTAGGTCAGGGTATTAGTCGAATAATCTTTCACTTTCTTGATGAAGCATTATCAGTCGTCTAATTTCATGTATTAGTCGACTAAACCCAAATACTAGTTGACTACTCTAACAAGATTCGAGAATCCTAACTCTTTGTTGGCCAACCTTGTCGACTATATAATATATTAGTTGACTAATCCATATTTAGTCAACTATACCCAGTATTAATCGACTGATAATGTGCACAGCTCCTTATGCACGACCGTTCTTTGATCTCCGAAGTTTCATTTATCTTCAAGATGTATTCTAGTCACAATTCCTAAGAGTAGTAGGTTACGAGAATTTCCTACACCAAAACAATCAGAGCATGACATGTATCCTATACAACCAACTTGAAGAAGGCTGCTCCCATGAGAAGTTTTCTCTATTTGTGTACCTTTTACAATTTTTTCATAGTATTTGAATATATAGCCTTGTAAGATTTCAATATTACTATTTCACCTTTTTTAGTTTCTATATTTGAATACATAGGTATACATACTAAAAACCTTTATCTTTTAAATTTTCGTTTTAACTTAAAAAAACTAAGAACCTTAGACTTTATCTTTTTTTTTACTTCAGCCTCCACTTTGATCCCTTTTCTCTAACCCCAACTCCAACTCATAACATCCCTTTATTGGAATCTCAGCAACAGAGAACAGCAACACCAAAAAATAGTCACCAATTGCACGAACAAGCAAACAAATAAAAGGAGCAAAAATACACAAATTTAACGAGGTTGGGCAATTACCTATATCCTTGAGGCAGAAAGGGATAGAGATCTTATTAAATCAATCAAGTACAAGATACAATCAACATGAAAAAATACCCATCTTTATATAGCCACAAAGTTTCTGAAGGAAAAGAAACCAAAAATCGTGAATTCAAATCAGAAATGAATTCTGAATTCAACTTGAAAAATCGCCCAGAGACTAAATGCTATCGACAGGCCTATTGGTCTATCTACAGATTGAGCCAGTCTGCACAACACCCGACTTTCAGGAAAAGCCTATCGATAGCCATGGGGGCCTGTAGACAGGGCTCTATCGACAGCCGAAATGGACAGTCGATAGACAAAGTAATCTGCTCTTTCTATTGGCGTGTATCCACATACTGCATTCTAAAACTTCATGAAAACTCTGCACTAATACCAAGGAGTTAAAAACTCCACCATTAAGATTTTACACTCTCCCCACAATTCTCCACCTTGGTAAAGATTATTCAAATCTGAGCCGAACACAACATAGTACCATGTTGACTCCATCGAGCTGCACCAGTGTGGTTGCCTACGTACCCCCTGCTCAGAGGATCAAGCCATCTGCAGTTCATCCAAACGAGTGTTGGCCCAAAGGCCTATCACCCTAGTTTTGATGATGATCAACTCATGAAGTTATGTTTACTAATGATCTTGTGTTTAATTAGTGACAGATTCATTATCAAGATCTTAGTAGGTGCATAGCTCAACAAAAGATAAAATGCCAAGATTTGGAGCTAGCACGGTGTGATCCAAGAAGCTTTTGGATCAAGCTTGGACCAAGTCAAGAAGATGAGAAGACTTCAAGTGAAGACTTCAAGAAGATGAAGACTTGTGACTAGGTATAAGATTTTATTTTTTTTTTAGTTAAAAATGTAAAGGATAGATAGTTGGTGGATTGCTCAAGTAGATATCACACACACACTCTTGAATTTGTTGTCTTTTCATAAAAGAATTTTCAGATTTAGAAAATACTTTCATTTTAGAAAATACTAGTTTGGTTTTTGGTGTTTCTCATATACCTATCTTTTAACCAAAACCAAGTTTATGCTTAATGTCAAAAACAAAGTGTAGAAAACATGTTTTGGAAAATACAGTTTTTATCATGAGCCAAATATTTTCAAGTTACAAAAATAGTCCAATCTTTTATAACATGCCTTGATTTTGTGCAAGCATGTTTGTATATCAAATTATATTGGTAAAATTATTTTTGTAGATTTTTATATATTTTATGAGATTTTATTTGAGCCAAAAAGACTAACTTTTTAATCCCAGAAAACTGTTTCAGGTTTCAGATAAGTCGACTTACTACCTTTATAGTCGACTAATACTGGAGTCGGCCGACCGGACCGGTCGACCGACGTGCACGCCTTTGTGCACTGGAGGACGGCCGACCGTACGGGTCGACCGCTCCAGAGAGCAGAGCTCTCTGGAAAGTTCGGCCGACCGTACGGGTCGACCGACAGAGAGTTAGACTCTCAGCTCCAGTGGGTCGGTCGACCCAGGCGGTCGACCGTGGCTCCAACGGTCAGATTTCTGACCGTTGGCGGTCGACCGTACGGATCGACCGGCAGCTCTGACAGACCCCAACGGCTATATTTTTCTGGCCTATAAATTTGGGGGTTTGGTCATTGTTTTGGGATAAGATTTTAAGAGAGCTTTGAGCCAGTTTTTCCCACCCTTTTAAAAGAGTTTTCTCCACATATTTGAGTGCAAATACTTCCAATCAAAAGGGAAGATTTTATTTAAAGTGTGTTTAAAAGAGAATTTCTTGAGTTTTCCTCCACCATCTCAATCCTTGTTTTCTCACACAAATACTTGAGCTTTCCATTGCTATATCTACCTATAGGGTTTTGTTGTGAGAGGATTTTAGGTGATCAAGAGTTGTGATCACCAAAGTTCATCTTTGTTCCTTTGAGGAGGCGGATGTGTGTGTCCGCGTTGTTTTGAGTTCGGGTGCGGACTCGGTGGTTTGAGGTGCGGCCTCGACGAGCTAGTGAGCTTGCGTGTGTACGGGACTAGGGAGTCCGAGGGCTTGTAGGTGTTGCGGCACCGAGGAGAGATCCATTGGGATCTTGCATAGTGGAAATCCTTCGTGTGTCGAAGGCGGGGATGTAGAGCAAGTGTGCTCGAACCTCGAAACATACCTTTGTGTTTGCGATTGCCATTTCTCTCTCTCCCTTGTTTATATCTTGCATTCAATTATTGTCTATCTTTATATGCTTGATATATTCATTTGTGCTTAATTGATATACTTGCGTGGGATTGTTGCTAACACTTGTATTCAACCAAGAGAGCCAACGCGGCACCTCAACACATTCAAGGGAATCTAGAGGAGTTTGTCCAGAGCCCTTCACGGGGAATTCGGCAACACTCTTTGGTTATACGTGGTGTTTAGTGTAAAAGATTTAATTAGGTCATAATTGCTTTTTACTTCCGCATTATTTGCATCATTTGGCATTAAGTGACCATTAGATTAGCCATCACCTATTCACCCCCCCTCTAGGTGAACCTTCAACGAGCTCCATCGAGCTCAGGCAACTGGAAAGATATGGAGTAACTCTTTGCAATGTGCAAACTTTACTCCTGGAACAACCTTGGTAAGCATATCGGTGAGATTCTCCTTCATGTGAATCTTCTGTAACTCGATGTCACCCTCATCTAGAATCTCCCGGACAAAGTGAAACTTGACATTGATGTACTTCTCCTTGCATGATATACCTGATTTTTTGCCAAATAGATAATAGTTATGCTATCAAAATTCATCTTCAACAAATCCTGATCAATCCCCAAGTCATCGAACAAACTTTGAAGCTAAATTGCCTCCTTCATAGCCCTATCATGACCATATTCTCGGCCTTCATAGTACAGAATGTGATAGTAGGCTGTAGAGTAGAGTGCCAGTTGACCATTACTTGGGATAATGCAAATACATATCCTGTTGTAAACCAGCATTTGTCGAGATCTCCAGCGTAGTCAAAATCAATGTATCTGATACACTCCTTCTTACATGTAAAATTCTTCTTGAATAACAAAGCAATATCTATGTACCTTTGATGTATCGTAGAATCCACTTCACTGCCTCCCATTGATCCTCATCGGGATCGTGCATGTATCTACTTACTATTGAGACAGCTTGTGACAAATCAGGTCTCGTACACACCATTGTATATATTAAACTACCAACTACACAAGCATAAGGTACGTAAGTTATGTACTTATGTTCTTCAATAGAAGTAGGAGATATATTAGCCTTTAATTTGAAATGAGGGGCCAATGGTGTACTTACAGATTTCATATCGCCATTGATATTGAATTTCTAAATTACCTTCTTTAAATATCCCTTTTGTGACAAGCTAACCTTACCACCTTTTTGGTCTCGCTCTATCTCCATGCCTAGCACCTTCTTTGCTTCACCCAGATATTTCATCTCGAATTCGAAAGACAAGTCTTTCCTCAGTTTATCAATTGCAGATCTGCTCTTAGAAGTGATGACTATATCGTCCACATACAACAATAGATAGATGTATTTTTTATTCTGTAGCTTTTTATAATACACACATGGGTCGTAATGGATTTGTGTGTACTTTTTGCCTCTTATGAAATTGTCAAAATACTTATACCACTGCTTGGTGATTGTTTATATTCATAAAGTGATTTTTTCAGCTTGCATATTATATTCTCTTTTCTTGCAGTGAACTTCGTCAGCTGAGACATGTAATGTCTTCTTCAAGATCGCCATGGAGAAAGGTGATCTTCATGTCAAGCTGATCGAGTTTCAACTCGCACTATGCCACCAGTGCCAGTAAAATCCGAATAGACAAGTGCTTTGCAGCAGGCAAGAATACCTCATTTTAGTTAACGCATTCTCACTACGCATAGTCTTTAGTTACCAATCTGGTTTTGTAGCATACAATATCATCATCTGGAGATCTCTGTTTTTTTTTTTTTTTTTGCAAATACACACATACAACTGATCTCCTTCTTTTCCTTAGGCAACTCTGATAGTTCTCAAGTGTAATTCTTATGTAGAGAACTCATCTCTTTTATCATGGCATCCTTTCACATCTTGAACTCTGAACTAATTTCAGCTTTCCTGTATGCATATAGGATTGCCTCCTCAATGAGTGAGAGATCATAGGCCACGATCATATTAATAGTAAGCCAACTAGGGTTGCATGGATTTCTCTGAGTTCTTTCAACTGCAATGGATTCTTGGACATCACTTATAACCTATACTTGATCCCCATTATCATCGGCATCCTGTTCGGCTACCTGATCACCACTCTATCTCATCAAGGGTATGACCTCAAACGATACTGATCTGCCAAGAGATGGTGAAGTAGCATCACTCTTCACCTACTGTAGTATCCTATCGATCATCTGACTCTCCACCTGTTGGAGTCTGTAGGCTTCACCAATGAGGCCTCATCAAATGTAACGTCTCTGCTCAAGATAAATTTCCTGCCCTTTGGATCTTAAATTTTTAGCCTTTTACTCCTTTCTTGAATCCTACGAACACATATTTTCTAGCCCTTAGGTCCAACTTGTCTTCCTTGATATTATAGTAAGCTGGACACCCAAATACCCATAATGAATCATAATCCTAAGCCACTTTTCGTGACCAAGCCTCTTGAGGAGTTTCACTCCTTATTGCAAATAAAGACAACCTATTTAATAAGATGACAAGCATACGCCACTGGATAAGCCCAAAAAAATTTCGATACGCCGATATTGGAAAACATGCATCTGACTTTCTCTAGCAAAGTCTTGTTCATCCTTTCAGCCACCCCTTTTGTTGTGGTGTTGTGAAGTGTCTTTTTATTCCCTCATTGCGGTATAGTTGTAGGAAAGGATCACTTGTATCCTCGCTTTTGTTGTCTGAATGAAGTATCTTGATTTTTTTTCCTGTACTCTTCTCCATATTCTTCTTCTACTCCACAGATAACTCCAGGACTTTACCTTTGTGCTTCATTTATATACCTAATATCACCTAGAGTAATCATCAATAAAAGACACAAAGTAGTGGTTACCTCCAATAGATGCCATCTTAGTAGGTCCCCAGACATATGTGTGAACATAATCTAGAATTCTCTCAGTGCAATGAGTCATGCCAAATCTCACCAATCTTCTTTCAGATGACACAATATTCACAAAATTTCAATTTGCAAGTACTGAAACCTTTCAATAAATATTGGTTTGTAAAAGCTTACAAAGACTTTTCTCCTGTGTGTCCAAAGCCTCTATGCCAGAGTTGAGTGCAATCATTATCTAAATTTGTAGAAGTCACCACTTGCCGTGTAGCCATACTATCCTTCAAATAGTAAAGGTTATTGCGTCGGACGCCCTTCAAAATAACCATCGACCTTTAATCATCTTGATAACACCATCTCTCATAGATACTTCAATACCCAATACTTCTTAAGCTCCAACAAAGATAAGATTCATTTTTCTATTGAGGTACATCTCTCACTTCTTCAATTCCTACACCATCACATTAAACATCTTGATATGGACCTTACTTGTCACTTTCATGTTACATGGATGATCATTATCCATGATAACATAATATCCATCTAGCTTCTTAAAGCTAGAAAACTAATCCCTATTGGAACACACATAATAGGTACTCTCCTGTATCAAGCATCTACTTAGAATCACCTGAGTAACCAATAGTAAGTAGTGACTGAGAAAGAGAATACCAATGAGTCTGAGTCCGATTCATCTGCCTATGAAGTGCTTAGTATTGATCACCTTTGCGAGATTTGCCTCGGTCTTCGACTCTTTATTCTTATCTTTGATCTTTGAACAATCAACTTTTCAGTGTCCTAACTCTTTGCAGAAGGTACGCTGTTTCTTTTTCAAATCTCTAATACTCGGTCTAGACTTTCATCTCCCATGATCACCTTTGCCATTCTTAGCAGAAATCCTGACTCTTACCATCAACACTTTTGCTGAATTGCTCTTTGAAAAACACTGCTTATTTTTCTTTCGCACTTTGTAATTTACAAGAGCAGCTGACACATCACTATAGTTAAGTGTTTGTTTACTGTTAATCAAGGTTAGGGCAAAGGTCTCATACTCTTCATCAGGAAGAGAATTCAGAAGAATGGCCGACTGTTAATCAAGGTTAAGGCAAAGGTCTCATACTCTTCATCAGGAAGAGAATTCAGAAGAATGGCCGCCTTGTCCTCTTTTTCGATATCAACATCCACATTAATTAGGTCTGCAAGAAACTTTATGTAGTTATTCATGTGTTCACTAACGGAAAGCATTCTCTTCAACTCGAAGCGATAAAGCCTCCTCTTTAGATGCAATTAATACTCGATGCTCTTTGTCAGATACTTCTTTTCGAGAATCTTCAAATCTTCCGTGCGGAAGTGTTATACAGCATATAATACTTGATGTCTTATGTCACCTAATGACCACACGCCATCTGATTCATCCAGTCCCAGTCCTTCTCGGATGTCAACTCTGGCTTTTCTTCCAAACCCAAAGAGTCTTCGAGGTTTGATGCCGTAAGGGCATCCATCACCTTACATCTCCACGTCCCAAAATTGTTCGCACCGTCAAACTTCACGACATCAATCTTCGTCAGAAGATGACTCACAGATTTCACCGATGATTGGCTAATTTCAACTATCTCCTCAATAGATTTCTCAAAGTAATGCAGAAAATAATTAGTAAAAACAAATCCAAATAGGAAAGATCAGATCTTTACCTCTAACCGAAACTGTAGATAGTCTCCAAAGCTATGTGCTCCACCCGAATGGGAAAAAAACTCCTCGTCGAACCCAAAAAGCTCTGCTACCAATTGTTGGAATCTCAGCAATAGAGAAAAGCGACACCAAAAAATGATCACCAATTGCAAGAACAAGCAAACAAAAGAAAGAAAGCGAAAACACACGAATTTAACGAGGTTCGGCAATTGTCTACGTCCTCTGGACAGAAGGGGGAGAGATCTTATTAAATCAATGATGTACATGATATAATTAATAAGAGATAATGCTCCTCTTTAAATAGCAAGAGAGTTTATAAAGAAAAGGAAACCAAAAACTCTGAATTCAGATCAGAAACGAATTCTGAATTCAACTTGGAAATAGCTCAGAGAACAAACACTGTCGAGAGGCATACTGGCCTGTCGACAGACTGAGCCAGTTGCACAAGACCCAACTTTCAGGAAAATCCTGTTGACAGCCATGAGAGGGCTTGTCGATAGGGCTTTGTCGACAGCCGAAATGGCCTGGCGACAGACAAAGTAATCTGCTCCTTTTGTTGGCGTGTATCTATGTATCCGCGTCCTGATACTTCATGCAAACTCCGTACTAATACCAAAAAGTTAAACAAAAAACTCCACCATTAAGATTTTAGAGTCTCTCCCCCACGCCCTTTTCTTCCGCCTCCAAGATTATCTATGCTAAAGCTCATTAAAATATTTGTTTTGGAAGAACTTAACGGGCTCAGGTTCTTATTAGATTAAGTTTGAAATAAAAATAATTTCTGAAAGAAAATTTTCAAATGGACCAGCAAGATTCATCTTTTAAAGGTTCCCATTCATCTTCAATTATGGTGTCTTATGTCCAACCGACCACTCTCTTTTTCGAGTGATTTTATCTTGCAACAATGAAAGAATGCTAGTGGGTTGCACAACAAATGGTGCTGCGCATGGGAGGTAATTTATTATATAATTTATTGTTGAATGCCTATTTTTAGAATCTTATTTTTGTGAATCTATCAAGTAGTATAAACATCATGAGGAGAATGTTGCTCATTTTTCTAATATTGTTTTGGAAGTTAATATCTCGAAGAAAAAAACGATGAAAACTTTGGTGCACCGACAATAGACATGGAATTTGAAACATAAAAGGAACAGAGAAAATAATGAAAGGAATGGGTTTCGGTTCAAGTTGAATCTGAGATCCACGAGCTGAAAATTACTACACATGAAGAGAGAGAGAGAGAGAGCTGAAAATTAGTACACTGAATGACCTTCTTTGAATTCAGCTTGCACAAAGTAGTTACTGCTTGAAAAAAGGAAGGGGAAAAAAGGACTGAGTGATCGATACCTTGGAAGAAATATTGAGACCTCCTTCTAAGCAGAAGAGAAAAAGTAGCAATATCTTTGTTAGGTCTTTATTATCTCTCATGACGTGTCAAATCTCGTGCCGACTTTGGGCTTGTTTATTTTATCGTAAAAGACCGTAAGTCATAGCATTTATTACTTACGGTGTTTGTTTCGTCATAAGTCGTAAAACACACTTGCGTCTCACTTATGATCCATTTGTAACATAAAAAGCTAATTTTATAGTCATGCAAATCCCACTTACAGCCCACCTGTCGCACAAATAGTTAATTTTGTGGTCATGTAAATCTGTATTGCGGATAGTTAATTATAATTAGATTAATATTTTTTATTACATTAATCATTTTAAATTATGAGATCTTTTAATTGTTAGATTAAAGTTTTTATTGATAATTTAATATTTTTTATGCATTTAATATTTATTTTTCAATATTTTAATATTTACTAATATTTAATATTTTTAATTATTTAATATTAATATGATATATTTTTAATTATTTATTATTTAATATGTTATATTTTTAATATATTTATATTAGTATTTATTGGCATTTTTTATATTTTTATTGACATTTTAAATAGTTTTAATATTTAATTTTATTTATTTATTTATTGTAATTTGTAATTATTTAAAACTTAATATATTTAATTTTAATATTTTAAATATTTAATAATTTTATATTTTTAATTATTTTTTAATATATTTAATTTAATTTTTAATTATTAATTCATTAAATAATTATATATTATTAATATTTACTATTTTTAGTATTTATTATCTTTTTTTAATATTTTTAAATCCCAAACAGTTAATTCTATGAACAACTTTTTCATTTACGACTTGCACATTACGACAACCAAACAACATAAAACGCAATATAGTTTCTCATTTATAATTTTATATTACTAACAAAATACCGTAATATTATTTGCATGTAACTCATTTATAACTGTAAAAGAGTTTATCACTTACGAAATACGACTTACGGCCAATTACGATAGCCATACAACCAAAGAGGCCCTTCTCCAATATTTTCTATGTATTACTTCATTAGCACATCCACAAAGACATACTCTTCACCTTTATCTAAGAAACACAGCATATTGACATGATTTAATATCTATAAGCATCAACAAATCTAACTATTGGGTATGTCAATCCTTATATGTCACATCGGTAAACTGTTGAGTTTGCTCTTAAATGAGTACCGATTTAAATCCATAGGGAACGATATTTCAATGCCTCAGAATTTCCTCAACTCAGCTGGGGGTCTGGGTTTGGTTTGCAAGCCCCAAGGATAGGATACTCTTGGGTTAACAAAAAAAAAACAAAAACAAATCCAGCTAGCTCCCCTTGTCCAGATGTGCCCTACCTCTGACGTGAAATGGACCCTGCTCATTAATTAATTTTGGCTACTTGAAAGAAGAAACAAATTAAGCAAAGGACGCTCTCCTCTCCCCCCCTCTCTCTCTGACACAGCAAAGGCCAAAGCGCATCCTATAACGCAGAAGAGAGCTCACAAGAACCCGTGCATGCAATCTCCTTTCTGACCTTTTCAAGAAGCAGCCGAAAAAAAACCATGGCCTGCAGGGCACTTGGTTGTGTGCAGCTAGCACTCAGTCAAATTGATCCTTGTAGGACACAGGATAATTCCAAGGAAACGTGACTGTGGTTTGGTTTCTCTCTGTTTGCCCTCATTTTATCCATGTAGGCCAAGACAAGCCAAGCTTTTACATGTAGTTTCTTATGGAAACCCTTATCATCTCTAGCTTTTTTTTTTTTTTTCCCCTCCTTTTCACGGGTCACATGCTTGATACTGTTTCTGTTTCTTTGTTTCCCTCTCCTTTACACAATTAGTTAGTTTTATCCTTTCCCTTTTTCTTATGTCCTTTCCTTTTCCTTCCTTTTTCCTCTCAATCTTTATCATTAGTTATTAAAAATTTCTTAATAATTGAGACTATCTCATAGTTTGAGATCTCCAGAGGTTTTAGGTATCAGAATCAGTATTAATATGTTTATCGGTTGTTTGTCAGTTGTTTTGGTCTATCATATATCAGTATCGTTTTAGTCATATCAAATCATGTCAATAATATTACTAACAAGCGGTATTTCAAACCTTGCCGATTTATATTTTTTACCAAAATAGAAATTCAAGAAAAATTCTATATTTCTATTCGTCCAGATGGAGCATGAAAATAGGAGAATTTTTCTTAAATATGTCACTTTTTCTTGAGTATACTCTAAATACTTCAAAAAATATTATCTTTAACAGAAAGGACTACAACAATTCTTGCTAAAAGAATAAAGTTGTACACCTCGCAGGACTAAATATTTCTCAAGCCCTCTCTTTTTAAAGAGGATGTCGTAGTACATAAGCATTTGAAATGAAGGGTTTTAGTTTGCATGGAAGGTTAAAAGAGGAAGAGAGCCATGATTAAAAAAAAGACTGAAATTGAAATTATAAGGAATGAGTAGAAGAATCCATATGGACAAAATGATGAGTTAGTGCTCATTGTTTTAGTGCTCGTTATTTTCTTTGGCAATGAAAGGTACTAGCTAGCATGTAACGACATGCAAGAGGAATTCAATTGACCAATAAAAATCATGCATTCAAGGTAAAAGTTATTGTATAACTCACTTATTGCAGGAGGAGGAATTGAAGGAATCTCCTTCTTCACAAATCCCTTTCCAGCGTTTGGGGATGGGTCCCATCCCTTTGTCAGCAAAGCTCTTTGACTCAGGCCATACACCTATCAAAGCCAAATCCATGCAAAACTTCTCCATCAAATTGATAACTACTCTTTCTTCTTTAATCGCTAATCCAATCTTAGAGGAATCATCTATACAAATATATTAATATTATATATTGATAATGTCAGGTGAACAGCCGGCCATAACAAATTAATCTCGAATTATAAAAATTCGACCCCTATTAAATATATGGGGAATAAGATTGTTATGACCCATGTACTAAATAGTTGGGACGAGGATTGATGTTGAATTTATGATAAATGATGATATTTTATCCAATAAAATAATTAAAAATAAAAGGTGAAAAAATCAATTTTTTTTTTTTTTTACCAGAATCCAACATTCCCACAATGACATCTTTCCCATATTTTGCTTTGCTTGGCATCATTTCCTTCTCTGAACTCATCAATCCCTCTACATTCCCTATGAATTCCCAAGACCTTGTTGTGTGTAAATAAGACCTCCCCTGGCTTGGAAAGGCAGAAACCACTTCTTCCATCTCTGAGATAATTCAAAAAAATAAAAAATAAAAAAATTCCAATTTGAATGAGAAAAAAGAGGAAACAAATCAGAAAACTAACAGCAAAAACCCTACCTGATAATTTTGCAGCTTCATCTTCAGATAAGAACGCGGCGAAGCCATTGATGCCCTTCTTGTAGCTGTACAATAAGGACTCTCTTGCTTCCTGCTCACTACAACCGCGACAGAAAATAGAATTTGAGAAACATGAGATATGTTGACCTAAAATGCCTCTATGTCGAAATTGCACCTGTTCTTGAGAGATAAAAGTAAGGAGTGGTGATGGTCATGGATTGCCTGCGCTGTTCTGGTCTCCTTGTGCTCTCCCAAGTACGCTATGTAAACCTGTAACCATGAAAAAAGAAACAAAGAATTACAATGAATCAATTGGATGTGAATGTCACTGCTTCAGCGAAAAAAGGATCAAATCAGAAAGTAAAGAATTATGCGAACCTGCCGGTGACCATAACAGTGGCTGATGAAGAGAAGGGAGAGGAAGAGGGAGAGGAAGAGGGGAGAAAGTGCCATCAACATTGAGTTCAAATAATTTAGGTTTTTGTTTGCGTCTCTATTTGGCCTTTGTTGCTCTTTATATAGAGAGAAACAGAGGTGGTGCGGCCGTGGGGGCGGCGCAAAGTGAGATTTTTTTTTTTTTTTCCTTTTTCAGGGTACGTGGTTCTCTGGGCTTTGAGAAGGATCTTCTTTCAGTTTGTGATCCATAAAACAAGGGGTATCTTTCTCTGTACGGTATTCACAAAGTCTGCTCTTTTTTGTTAGAGATAAAACACGTGACTTATGTGAAACATGTGATTCATGTAAAAGAAATCTCTCATGAAATCAACCAGATCTTAAAATCTCTTCATAATTGTAGAAAAACATGTGACTCCTGACCAAATCCTAAAATCTCTCCATTATTAGAGAAACACGTGGGACTTATGAGACTCATATACTATGTGTTTCTCATTCTCTCTCCCAGTCAATATTTTTCTATTGTTTCTCCTAAATCAGTGTAAACATGCCACCAATATGTGTATATATATACAACCAAAAAGCATAACTAATGGTATCTTGTCTTTACATAAATAAGTGTTCTTCTTATTTTTCTTTATCTTGGTATCAGAGACACTCATGTACCATGTCGAGTATTTCCTCTTCATCTTTCCTCACCTCCATCCAAAAACTTACATTCATAGTTACTCTGAATTCCAACATCACTCACTTTTAAATGTCAAACTCGACAAGGGAAACTATTTACTGTGGCGTTCCTAGTTCCTTCCTCTTCTCAAGCTCCACGATCTGTCCGTCGACAGAACCTCGCCGTGTCCGATCCGGTTCCTTCTACTGAGAAGGATGCTCAACCCACTATCAATCTAAAATACACTCGCTAGATCAAGCTTGATCAGATGTTCTTATGCTGGCTTATCTCCTTACTCACTGCGGCTGTTCTTGCTCATGTCGTCAGCCTCACCACATCTCGTGATGTGTGGTACTCTCTGGAGCGAATCTTTGCGTCACCCTCCAGAGTTAGAGTGCAACAACTCAAATACCAGCTGCACACTGTCAAGATGAGCATCTCTTCTATGTCAAAATACATCCAGTTTGTCAAGTCCATCATGGACAACCTGGCGGTAGTGGCTAATCCAGTTGCCGACTCCGACCTTATCTCTACCTTGCTCAGTGGTCTATCTCCCGAATATGACTCATTCGTCACCTTCGTTAACATACGAGTCGACCCTGTACTGTCAGAAGAACTCATCGGCCTTATGCTTAACCAGAAAATTTATTATGGGCGTGCTATCACTTCATCAGACTCCACAACCCTCATCTCCTCTTCTCCTGCGGTTCATACTGCTTCCTGCACTCCAAGCTACCATTCAGCTCTATCTTCTTTCCGTGGTCGTGGGCGTGGCCGAGGCAGGGAACGTGATCGTGGTTATGGACGTTCCTTCTTACCACCACATCAGTCCGCCGGTGGCCGACCTCAATGCCAGATCTGCAATAGTTTTAGCCATTATGCTAACCAATGCTACAATTGTTATGATGATTCGGCTAGCCCAACTAATCTTCTCCACTCTTGTTGGAATAGTCCAGTCGATCCCAACTAGTATGTTGACTCCGGAGCCACTCATCATCTAACGACTGACATTGCGAATCTGGCAGTTTACTCAGAATATCAAGGACCTGACAGAATTGGCATGGTAACGGGACAGGTTTGCCTATCTGATTTACTGGCGCTTCTTTATTGTGTTCTCCTATTTTCTCCTTTGTCTTGAAAAACCTTCTACATGTTCCTGATATTACCAAAAAACTTCTGTCTGTTAGTCAATTTAGTGATGATAATAAAGTCCTTCTTGAATTTCACCCTGATTCTTGTTTTGTCAAGGATCTCTCCACTCAGAAAACTCTACTACAGGAACAACTTAAGGATGGTCTATATGTTTTCTCCCTGGGGAATCATATTTTCATCGCCTCTCCCTAGGCTCTTCTCGGTGAGCGTGCATCTTCCTCCGTCTGGCATGAGCGCCTAGGTCATCTCTCCACCAGAGTTGTCTCCAGTATTTTATCTCAGCATCAGCTTCCTTTCTTTACTGACCGTACTGGTACCCCTCTCTGCATCCCCTGTCAGTAAAGGAAAAGTTATCGTCTCCCTTTTTTGCCATCTTCCACGATTACTACTGCTCTTTAGAATTTAATCACTCTGATCTATGGGGTCCGTCTCCTGTGTCCGCTGTAAATGGTCATCGTTATTATATTAGCGTTGTAGATTAGTACAGTAAGTATGTTTGGCTTTATCCTTTATTTCATAAAAGTGATGCTTTCTTCATTTTTCTTGAGTTCAAAATTCATGTGGAAAAATTTCTTAGGCGTTCTATTAAAGCACTTCAAGCTGATGATGGTGGCGAGTTCATCAAATTTAAACCTTACTTTTCTTCTCAGGTTGTTGCTCATCGCTTATCCTGTCCGCACACTAGTGCCCAAAATGATACCGCAGAAAGAAAGCACTGCCACCTTGTCGAGATCAGCCTCACTCTTCTGGCCCAGTCAAATATTTTATTTCATTACTGGCCTTATGCTTTCCAAACCGCCTCATTTCTTATTAATAGAATGCCCATCCCGTCCTCCATAATTTATTTTCCTACCAGAAATTATTTCATAAAGCACCTGACTATCTTTCCTTACGAAAATTTGATTATGCTTGCTACCCTCATCTGCATCCATACAAACTCATAAGTTTAGCTTTCGGTCCAGTCAATGTGTGTTCTTAGGTTACTTGGCTTCGCATAGAGGTTATCAATGTTTGCATGTCCCCTCTGGTCGTATTTACATCTCCCGGGATGTTATGTTTGACGAATCTTCCTTTCCTTTTCAGTCTCCTCTGTCCTCTCTCTCCACACGTACTCTCACGCCTTCACCACCGATCCCCATCTTCACGTCTCTGTTACTTTCCATTATTCTAGTCCCCTCATCTCATGTCGGCCCCATCATTGACTCTTCTCCTCCTCCACTACCACCTCCATCACATACTCCTCCACCACCTCCACCAGCACCTGCCGATGTGTCCTTCTTATCGTCCTTGATTGTACTCTAAAATTATATTTTTATCATCACTTTTACATATATATCTGTGATCATTCCTTTATTAATTAATGCTATTAACGCTCTTTTTGATTATGGTGTGTAGTTATTTAAATGAGAGGATAAAAATACAAGAAGCTTCATTTTATCTCTAATCCTATCTAAAGTTGGATTTTAAATTAAAGTGAATCAAAAGGAGGAAAGGATTGATCATCATCTCCTATTCAAGTTCAAATTTAGAAGATATAGTTCTAGAAGATGAAGGGGATAAAGCTAATCCTAAAAGAGAAAAGGAGGATAATTCAAATTAAATGGAGTTCAAAATCAATTCAGACTCTGATTCTGACTATACACCTTTTAGTATTCGAATCTTAACGTTTGCTACATATATTCAAATGTGATGATTTAAGATGTTACAGAAAGAAGACTTGAAGGAGTACAATTGTTATTTTTACCACTCTATCTAATTCAGCCACCTAATGAGTCATATTTAGCAAAAACATACCGACTTGCTGCAGGACTGAATTCCTTGTTGAATTAGGAAACCTTCTAATTTGTATCCTATTGTGATTAGATTTGAGGCCTATTTAAGGAGCTGAAATCTCTCAATATCAAATATCTCCACATCAGAGATCATAACTTAGAATTTTTCTTTTAGTTTCTCCTTCAAATTTCTTTTATAATTTTTAGATTCTACTTCTACTTCAAGATTTGTGAGAAGGAGAAGTCATTATAATTCGAGGTGACAGATCAATACAAGGTGCTTTCGTTCTTTACATATTTCTTTTGTTATTTACTTTATTTTTACTTTTTCTTATTTTTTTATTTCTTGCTTTCTTTTTCTTGTCATGTTTGCCATGAGTAGCTATTTTCTCATTGCTTACTAAGACATCACTATCATCACATCTAATGTTTAGTAGATAGCTAGATTAGATCATATGCATGCCTACTCCAATTTTTTTCTTAAAGACTCATTAGGATAAACAACTAGGTGAAATATTTGCTAATATTTCTTAATTATTTTTCTTAATCTATGCTTGATGAAAATCTTGATATTTTAATGTTAAACATTGATTAGTGTTATTTCAAATAGGGTTAAGATTTGCTAGATACTTTCTAATGATTTTTTTTACTTTATACTTAATTGACAACCTTGATATTATAACGTTAAAACTTGGATGGTGTTATTTCAAATCTAACCTAGTTTCTATCCTATGTATCTTACTTGATTTTGTGGTAGAATATCATGTTTAGGATTTAAAATGAAGTAATTATCTATCTAGCATTAGCATGTATGGTGGTTGATTATTAGAGTGAAGATTTCTTTTAGTTTGATTCTTTATTCACATACAATTCATCTTTTCTTTTCTAAGTTATTTAAACAGCGAAGTAAATAAGAAGACAATATTACCGAAAAGCTTCTATCGCATTTCACCCTGAGGATCGACCCGTTTAGCTCTTACTACAGCAGTTAAATTGTAAAGATTCAGAGTTAAAACTAATCACATACACTTTTCATATTCTCTATACTCTATTTTGTGCAATCAAATTTTGGCGTTATTGCCGGGGAGAGAACGGTACGATATTCTCTAAAAAAAAACTAATTATTTTTTTTTGTTTGCAGGATCTGCTAACAGAAAAATATATTGCAGCACAGGAAATTTGGTAAATCTGTGCCTCTGGCCTAGAAGGCAGAGCCAGAAACAAGACTGAAAAGCCGTATTTCCGCGGCGTTTGCAGCTGGTCCGCGGTAATTGTAGCTTATTTGTGCTTCAAATTTTGCAGGGATGCTGCAAATTGCAAGAATTATTTTCTGCAGCCATTAAGTTTTCTCTGTGATAACCCTGCATACTGCTAATTAATTAATAGTAACCTTTTAGTTGACTAATTAAAAAAATTATACTCTTGCATCTTAGGTACGTGTCTATTTGAATTTTCTTAATTCCTGTTGAAGAGTGCTGGCGACAAGGTACGTTTGCATTGCATATAGATTAGGAAGCACCCTTGGCTGATTTACTACTTTTGAGTGAATACTTGTCTATTACTTTACACGTGCACTAAATCACTTTCAGTTGAAACCCCATAAACAAGATAAGGTGAGAACGTCATTACCCTTCCATGGCCCACAAATCATCTCTGTTGCATTCATAATTCTAGCCCTAAAAGAAAAATTGACTAGACGTTAGCCTTAGGTTAACTCAGACTCATTAGGAGATTGGCTGAAAGAGGAAGTTATTCAAAATTAACTCTCACCAAATCGGTGTCTAGGAAGGGGATTAAGGGCCGAAAGCCCGAAGGTTGGTGGTTTCTTAATTAAGGAACGTCTTTGATGGATAACCTCCCACCAATCTTGCCACCTACTGGCCGATTAACTTGTGGTTAAGGTCGGCAATATACCTTCTAAAGACAGTCTGAAGTTAGGAGTCGTCTAAGTTCAGGCTTACCCTAAATTAGGATTTTTGATTTTTGATTTTTTTCTTTTTGATTGATTGGGTGAACTTGTTTGTTAACTGCGCATGTCATCTTGATTGAGAGATCTAGTTCATCTAGGTTTTTTAAAAAAAAAAAATTCACCACTAGCCACAAAAAAAAAAATATCGCATGGTCTATCCACATTCATTTGATTATGATCCATTCTATAGGCCAAACCCACCTTTCCATCCACTAACCTTTTTTACAAACTTTTATAACTACACTCAACACGCCCACTCATCTTTTACATCTGATCCACCCATTTGGTACAATTACTATCATGATCCATCTCATCCCTCAGAACAGTGTCCCTCGATAGGGTATTCGTTAGGACGAAATTTAAATCAGTTTCACTCATTTCAAGGACCTACGAGCGAACCCTATCCATCACATCGATTAAAATTCAATTACAATCATAAAGATGACACACAAACTTCACACCAAATACTAAGTGACAATGTTTCACACTGGGCCCACCTAGAGATGATGGTTAATGAGTTAGCGGTTGAGCAGGAGGAGGATTCATTTTTCACTTAATCTGTTCTTGATTCAAAATCAAAAATACCTATGTCAATCCAGGAACACATCAATCGAGATAGATTGAAAAAAGTCCAAAGTAAGAAACCTATATCAATTCTAGATCACATTCTTCTTCATGAAGCAAATGAGTTCAATAATATTGAGAAGCCTGATGAGAAAGTATGCATATTAGACGACTATCGTCAATTTCGAGACAAACTGATTAGAGATCATTTGGTCGAATATCGACCTCGTAGGGAACAAAATGAGTCGTATAGTGAAGATAAATGTGACGATGAATCTTTGTGTTTGGATGAAGTGTTTCAAGATGATTGAGATACAAGTACACCTCCCAAGGAGAAAGTTAAATCAATTATGAGGATATTTGTGAAGATGATGAGCCTCTATTTCTTGATATATTGTTTAAAGATAAATGCGATCATAGTGGTGAGAAAACATATGTTACATTTAGAGTTCCCTTTAAAAGTGGGAAGCTTGATTTAAGTATCTTCTCATTCAATCAACCAACTAATGATCAATCATTTGAAAACATAACTAAAGAACCTCAAATTGACACAAGCTTTAAAACTCTCGTCGAAGATGAACTTAACTTTTGGATGAATCGATTAGGGTTGCTTTGGTTAGTTACACACTTCCGAATGAAATAGTTAATTCAATTTTTGAGGAGATATATGAGGATGAGCTCAAAATTCTAGGTATTCATGTCGTGTATACCCCAAAAGTGTTTTTTTGATGACGATGATGAATTTATGAAGAGTGAAAGAGGGAAGAAGAGTAGGAGGAAATTGAGAAAATTGAGGAGCAAATTGGAGAGGATGAACATAAAAATGACAAAAAGATTGGTCTCCCCATTGTGCCCTATAAAGAAAACCCATTGGAATGATGGAAAACGAGGTAGAGGGATGATTCCTAGAAAGATCGAGATGAGGGAGATGCATGTGTTGTACATATATTTGTATATTATTATTTATCTCTTTTTATAATTTACTTCATGCATTCATGCATTTCATTCCTACATTGGGGATAATGCATGAGATAAGTGTGGGGTGCGCACTAATGCTTAACTTTTAAAA
Organism: Agave tequilana; assembly: GCA_038442645.1. Taxonomy (NCBI): domain Eukaryota; kingdom Viridiplantae; phylum Streptophyta; class Magnoliopsida; order Asparagales; family Asparagaceae; genus Agave; species Agave tequilana. The sequence goes on along the minus strand of JAVJIF010011503.1, from coordinate 76,876 downwards.
AAAATAATACTAAAAAATAAAAAAAATAAGAATGATTATTTATTTTAACATAGATTATGGACTAACTGTAGGTTGCTGTTAACATAACTCACAAACCTTAGGTTATTAAGTTAACAAAATTTTGATTTTTATTTCTAAAAAAAACTTTTGAAAAAGGAAATAATATTTTGACTTATCTTTTGAAAGAAATCCAAGTTAATCTTAAGAACTAGGAAAATCATGATTAGGATTTCTAAAAACTTAGTCAAAATAAAATAAATTGTTCGATTTTTTAGGTATAGGAGGAAAAATTGAATAATTAATTAGTCTTGATTTTTGTCTTAATGAAATGTGCATACCTAATACACTTACACATTAAGGATTCTAAGACAAAGACTCTTGTGCCTTATAAAAAAAATATAATAATATAAATAAAAAAATTCACTAATTAAGCTGGATACATTCAAGAAGCATAAGTATTCACGCCTAAAGGTGATTTTATAAATAAAGTTCTTAGTTTGTGGCCTAGTTCATTTGAATCCTTTACTCCGTGGAGTGTTTTCTCACCAGGTGCCCTAAAACCAACCAGTTTGGGAGCCACCGACCTTAGACTCGCTACATTGGTGGATTAGAAAGTCTAAGAAAACTAAGGAATATTATCTATATATGTACTAACACATCTAATAATCAATTAGTTAGGTATGAGGGCCTCAAGAAGCCTTGATACTTATACAAAAGAAAACTAGATGAGTTATACATATTAAAAAAATAGATATATATATAAAAAAGTATAATAAAGAGGCATGGGAGTCCAAGTTAAAGAATCCCTAGTAAAGATTCATGTTCATAAGAATGCATATGACTTAGGGTAACAAAAGAGACTATATAAAAATTCAATTTTAATCCTTACTTAAAATTGAGAACAAATTATTGTATAGAGACTAAGTTCAAGAATGAATAAAAATGATAATCTTAAAACTTATATATTGTTTAGTTTCTACAAATATATTTCAAATATTTCTCTCCTTTTTTAAAATAAAATAAAAAAACTTAATTACTAACATTTTCTTCTTCTTTTATGGATTTTGTGGTGTAATCCACTGAAAACTCTCATGAGATAACACTCGTCCTCTAGGGGGTAACCTAGAAGCTTAATGGCTTATTGCACATGCTAAGTACAAGCGTGATTCCTACGAAAGTGAGTTAGGATAGGTTAGTTTTTATTTTCTTTTTCTTTTTCTATATTTTTACTCGAGGACGAGCAAAAAAAATAAGTGTAGGGGTGTGATAGGTAGTCAAAAGTGCATATTTATCATCATATTTATCATCATATTTTCCTACTTATTCTTTTATAAAGCACTGCTATGTAATGTTTTATTGTTGAATGTTGTGTAAGACTTGAGTAATTAAAAAATAAATAAATGAAGCTCAAAAGCTCAAAATGTTCACAAGCCCACATGCATAATTTATTTTAGTAATTTAGAAGTTTCTATCTTATCTAACCTAATCTAAACTTAGATTTTAAATTATTAATTTATAATCTAGAAGAGGAAGAGGAAGGATAAAATAGAACTCCTAATTGCTAAAGAGGAGGAGGAAAAGGATAAGATGGATCCTTATCCTAGAACAGAGATGGACTTATACTTAAACCTGGTGGCTTACACTACAAGATGAAGATAATGGAGAGAAAATCTGAATTTAATTAAGATTCAGATTGGACATGCTTTAGTATTTCAATCATAATTTTCTCTGTCGAAACTCAAATTTGATGATTCAAGATGTTACAGAAAGAAGACTTAAAGGATTACAACGTTTATGTTGATCACACTTTCCAATTCAGTTGGCTGATAAGCCATATTCAGTGATTAACATGATAACAAGTTGTAGGTCAGAATTGAATTTCTACGGATAAGTCAAAACAAGTTTGGAGATAAAAGGAGAATTCAAATTCAGAGATATTTTGCTTCTCCTATCTTCATACGTTTCTTATCTCTTTAGTTTTATTCTATAAATACCCCTACAGAGCAACAGAGGAAGAGCAACTCTCAGAAGCTCAAGTCAAGGGTTTCTTTTAGATCCTCTTTCTTTCCGAATTTATTTGTATTTTTTAGTTCTTTTACTTTGAAAAAGAGTTGAAGAAAGGAGAAGGCTTTGTACTGAGTTGGTGACAGATTTAATAAAAGGTCATTTTTTCTTTCAATCTCTTTGCATTTTTTTAATTTGTGTTTCTTTTATTTTAGTTTCATCTATTTTATGCAATCTTTAATACCATGTTAAATTCAACTATAATTATGCGTAACTAATTCCTTAGTTGCTTGCTAATCTCTCCTCTAACTAAAACCTAGATCTATGAAGATAAGTTGATTGAACTGTATGCATATTAAAAATCCTAGGGTAAGTAAATAATTCTTGAAGACTAGTCATGAATTGAGTTAAACTAGGTTTAGGGTGTACTATTTAATAATTATTCTTAGTTTATACTTGGATGCTTTGATGGTTTAATGTTAAGACTGCTTTTCTTAAACTATACTTTGGGACTTTGATAAACCAATACTTAGCTTTATCTAGTGTACTGCCAACAGGGTTTAATCTCTTTCTTACTTTTCTTTCTTGAATTTGAAGCAATAATCTAGGGTTAATCTTTATAGGTTCAACATGATATTTATTCTTGATAGACTAGTATTTGGTTGTGGTAGATGATTAGTTGGCTATACTTATTCTTTCTATTTAAGTCTATTTCTTACAATCAATATCTCTTTCTTCCAAGCTAACTTTAGAGAAAATCGTTCCGAAAAGCTTCCATCGCATCCTTCTCTGTGGATCGACCCGTCTAGCCCTTGCTACACGGTTACATTGAGATGAGGCTAAGACTTTCTAACTTTAACTCTTTCTTTATTATTTTCCTGTCTCAATCAAAATTTTGGCGCCGTTGCCGGGGAGGGAACGACATATATTGTTTTCTAACTTAGGCTAGATTTTTTATTTATTTGTTTCTCTTTATTTTAACATTTCTTATGTGATATGGCTTATTACAACAATTTTTTCAATTTTAATGGTAATCATATTATACCCCGATCTCTTTTGAATCGGATATTACCAACACGACATATCATAATTTTAACCAACCAAACATGCCTAGTTGGTCTTATCCGAATCAATACATGCCCCAACATTAATTTCATAAAACGAATTAGAATAATCATCTCTACTCCTCACCGAGTCAATGGAGATACAATACCCCTGAGCTATATTGTCAACCACCTTTCCAACCATCACTTCATATACCTCTTTTCCCACACCACTAATAGAAGAACCTACCTACTTGAAAAAGAGCATAAAATCCATTATTCAGTCCCCAAATGATTCGTTCAATAGGTTAGAAGAAAAAATGGATCGTGTGCAAGGTTTAATGAATGAGCAAATTTCTAGACTTTCAAGCATCCTTAAACAACTAACCAAATTGATAGGAACCAAGAATCATGGTGTCTTGAAAACCTTGATCAAGATTCAATTTCATCGCATCAATGTGAACTTGACCAATCCCAACCTTTGGACAAATTGGCAAGTTTTAATTTTAATGAGATTGAACTAGATTGTGAATATGAACCCGATCCTCAACTTTGTGATCTAATTTCAAACTTTGAATCTATGTTGACTCTGGTGTCTTTACCTAATTTGGACCCAGTCCCTGAGCCAACATTAATTCCAGTACCCGTATATTATGAAATTGGATCATTTATTTTGGGCAGTCACATTCATTTGATGGATCATGAACTCAAGTTCTTTGATTTGGAGCCCACTTTTGAACCAAACCCGACTCTCAAACCTAAATTTGATTTTCCTGAGCTGGTATTGGTTCTCAATCTTATTATTCTTAAGCCCAAATCAATCACTTCATCAAGTCAAATTCTATTGTTGGACCAAGGTGTAGACAATGATGACCCTGAGATAGTATTCCAAGATTAGTTATACAACCAAGATAGTTTCAATGTTAGGGTCGTGCATGATCCTATTTATTTAGGAAAAAATAACAATGTACATCAGAAAAAGGTCATAAAAGGTGTGTTCCTTGGCGACCCACAATATCTAGATTGGGAAGCAACGCTTGGCCCAATGAGGCTACCACCGGAACCACCACCTTGAGATCACATTTTGCCTTCCCTTTCTTATTTTTCATGCATACATGCATTCATTCATACATTGAGGACTATGTATGAGATAGGTGTGGGGGAGGGTTTACTAACATACTAACATAGGTAGATACTAACAGTTTTTTGTAAAAAAACTTTTAAAAAAATACAATATTTTGATTTATTTCTGTAAGTAATTAAGATAATTTTAAGGAATAGGAAAATCATAATTAGGACTTCTTAACACTTGGTCAAAATAAGAGTATTTGTTTTATTTTTAGGTTTAGGAGGAAAAATTGAAAAAGTAATTTAGTCCTAATAATTTTACCTTGATGAAATATGCATGCTTTATACACTTACATACTTGGGATTCAAAACAAAGACTCGTATGTCTTAGAAAAAATATATATAAAATAAACAAATCTAATTATTGATTAGCTAGGCACTTTGGCCTAAGAAAGGCTTGATACTTAGGTGAAAAGTAATTAGATAAGTTTGAAAAAAAATTGAAAATATATCATATATGTATTAACACATCTAATAATCAACTAGTTAGGTATTAGGACCTCAAGAAGCCTTTATACTTACACGAAAGAAAATTAGATGAGTTATACATATTTAAAAAAAAAAGAGAAGTGCTTAAAGGGCAACGAAGTGGTAATACTTTAAAGTTCTTAAAAAAAAAGTAAAAAATGTATAAGGCATTAGAGTTGAAGTTGAATAATCTCAAGTAAAAAAATTCGCGCTCATAAAGATGCATATGACTTAGGGTAAGATAATAGACTCGATGAGAAATTAAGTTTGAATCCTAACCTAAATTGATAAATAAATATTTGAATAAAGACTAAGTATAAGAATGATCAATTTGGTAATCCAAAAAAATTATAAATTTCTTAATTTTTACAAAGATATTTCAAATATTATTCTCTTTCAAAAATTGAATTTCAAAAATACTAACATTTTATTTTTTTCTTTATGAATTTTGTGGGTGTAATTCACTGAAAATCCTTATGAGACAGCACTCGTCCTCTAGGGTAACCCAGAGGTTTAATGGCTTATTGCACGAGCTAAGTGCATTCGTGAATCCTACGAAAGTGAGTTAGATTAGATTAAATTAGATTCTAATATTTGGTTTTGCTCGAGGACGATCAAAAGATAGGTGTGGGGGTGTGATTGTACTCTAAAATTGCATTTTTATCATCACTTTTATATATATATCTTTGATCATTCCTTTATTAATTAATACTATTAACCCTCTTTTTGATTATGTTAGTTATTTAAATGAGAGGATAAAGATACAAGAAGCTTCATTTTATCCCTACTCCTATCTAAAGTTGGATTTTATATTAAATTGAATCCAAATGAGGAAAAGGATTAAGCTTCATCTCCTATTCAAGTTCAAATTCAGAAGAAAAAGTTCTAAAAGATGAAGGGGATAAAGCTAATCCTAAAAGGGAAAAGGAGGATAATTCAAATTAAATGGAGTTCAAAATCAATTCAGATTCTGATTCTAACTGTACACTTTTTAGTATTCGAATCTTAACATTTGCTACAGATATTCAAATCTGATGATTTAAGATGATATAGAAAGAAGACTTGAAGGACTACAATTGTTATTTTTATCACTCTATCTAATTCAGCCACCTGATGAGTCATATTCAGCAAAAATACTCCGACTTGCTGCAGGACTGAATTCCTTGTTGAATTAGAAAACCTTCTAATTTGTATCCTATTGTGATTAGATTTGAGGCCTATTTAAAGAGCTGAAATCCCTCAATATCAAATATCTCCACATCAGAGATCATAACTTAGGATTTTCTTTTAGTTTCTCTTTCAAATTTCTTTTGTAATTTTTAGATTCTACTTCTACTTCAAGATTTGTGAGAAGGAGAAGCAATATAATTCGAGGTGACAGATCAATACAAGGTGCTTTCATTTTTTTCATATCTCTTTTGTTATTTACTTTATTTTTTCTTATTTTTTTATTTCTTGCTTTCTTTTTCTTATTATGTTTACCATGAGTAGCTAGATTTTTCTCATGGCTTGCTAAGGCATCACCAACATCACATCTAATATCTAATAGATAACTAGATTAGATCATATGCATACCAACTCTAATTTTTATTCTTAAAGACTCATTAGGATAAGTAACTAGGTCAAATATTTGCTAATACTTCTTAATTATTTTTCTTAATCTATACTTGATGCAAATCTTGATATTTTAATGTTAAACGTTCATTAGTGTTATTTCAAATAGGGTTAAGATTTGCTAAATACTTTCTAATGATTTTTTCTTACTTTATACTTGATTGACAACCTTGATATTGTAACATTAAAACTTAGATGGTGTTATTTTAAATCTAACCTAGTTTCTATCCTATGTATCTTATTTGATTTTGTGGTAGAATATCATGTTTAGGATTTAAAGTGAAATAATTATCTATCTAGCATTAGCATGTATGGCGGTTGATTATTAGTAAGCTGTGAAGTTTTCTTTTAGTTTGATTTTTTATTCACATATAATTCATCTTTTCTTTCCTAAGTTATTTAACAGGGAAGTAAATAAGAAGATAATATTACCGAAAAGCTTCTATCGCATCTCTCCCTGAGGATCGACCCATTTAGCTCTTGCTACAGCGGCTAAATTGCAAAGATTCAGAGTTAAAACCAATCACATACACCTTCATATTCTCTGTACTCTGTTTTGTGCAATCAGTTCTCATCCTCAGGCTCTCCCAGTCCCCCTCCTACCAGGACCTACCATATTATCTCATAACACAGGATAACACCAGAACACTAAAGGTCTGGTTAGCCGCCCGGTATCCCATGCCTACCTTATTGGCCCAAAGGCTCATCATTCTAGTTTTGATGATGATTAACTCATATAGTTATAGTACTAATGATCTTGTATTTATTTAGTCTCAGATATTTGATCAAGATCTTAGTAGGTGTTTAGCTTCAATAAAGAATTTAAAGTCAAGTATTGGAACTAGCACCTATTGATTTAAGAGCTCACGCATCAAGATTGCATCAAAGTACTCAAGAGGAGTCTAGCTCATTGAATCAAGATTTAGACCAAGTCAAGAAGGAGAAGAAGATTTTCAAGAGAAGATTTTCAAGAAGACTTGTGTCGAGTTTTGTAAGTGTCAAGATTTTATTTTAGATAAAATGTAAAAGATAGATTAGTTGGTGGATTGTTCAAATTCATTTACATACACACAAAATTTATATGTGTTTTCATAAAAGAGTTTTATTTTTAGAAAATACCTGTTTGGTTTTTATGCTTCAAAGTATACATGTGTTTTTATCAAAACTTTATTTGAGCTTATTGTCAAAAACATAGATATTTCATCTCATATGTGTAGAGGATCATTCTCATACACACTATGCTTTAAAATTGTTTAAAGTATTTGGAAAAATCAATTTTTCAAATTGGAGATTGTTTTTGAAAATACATACATGTTTTATTTAAGGCAAAACTTTTTTATTACAAAAATAGTTCAAAATATTTGTAATATGTTTTGATTTTTAATCAAACATGTTTGTATATCAATGTATATCAATGAGCTTATTTTTGTAGAATTCATGAGAATATATGGGATTTTATTGAAGATAAAAAGACCAAGTTTTAATCCCTTAAAACATGTTGGACAAGGCCTTCTGTCGGTCGATCGAGACAGAAGTCAGTCGACCGCCAGAGAGCTTCTGCTCTCTGTAAATGGTCCTGGTCGACCGCTAGGTCATAACCCAGTTTTTGATCAACCAGCCGGTCGACCGCTTTTCCCAACAGTCGGAAATCCGACCATAGACGGTCGACCGGGTGGTCGACCGACAGCAGGGAGTCCTGCTAAGTTGGACCCCAACAGCTATAATTTTGAGGCCTATAAATTGGGGGTGTTTTGGGCTGTTTTTCATAAGATTTTTGGAGAGTTTTCAAGATAATTTTTTCCTACACTTCTAAGTGTTCATCTCCACTTGTTTTAGAGCCAAATACTTCCATATCAAAATGAGAGTTTTTCAAGAGTGTTTTTAAAAGAGTTTTCTTGAGTTTTTTGCCACATATCCATCCAAGTTTTTCTCACACATATTTGAGCATTCCATTGCTACATCAATCCTATAGGAATCTTTATTGTGAGAGTGTTTTAGGTGATCAAAGTGTTTAGATCAAAGTGCTCATCTTGTATTTGAGGAGGCGGACTTGTGGGTTCCTGTTGTTTTGAGTTCTAGTGAGAACTCGTTGTAGAGGTGCGGCCTCACAAGCTAGTGTGCTTGCGTGTATTATTTTTATGGGAACAAGAGAGGAATCAGTGAGTCCAAGGAGTTCTAGTGACTCGTTGTAGATATTGCGGCACCGAGTGATCCGTGGGAACGATTCTAGTGAAAATCCTTCATAGTGTTAAAGGCGGGGACGTAGAGAAAGGGTGCTCGAATCTCGAAACAAATCTCCCGTGTTTGCGATTGCTCTCTCTATCTCTTACTTGTGTTTATATCTTGCATGCTTACATTTCTTATCTATTTATATGCTTGATATATCTTGTGCTTAAATTGATATATGCTTGGGATTATTTGCTCACACTTGTATTCAACCAAGAGAGCCATAGCGACACCTCAACTCTTATCTAGAGGAATCTTGAGGAGATAGTTCAGAGCCCTTCACCAAAAATTCGGCTACACTCTTGTGTTATATTTGGTGTGTTTAGCTTAATAGTTTTAGTTTGCTTAAATAGTTTTTAATTCTGCATTAATTCATCAGTAGATTAGCTAGTCAACTATTCACCCCATCTAGGTGATTTCAATTGGTATCAGAGCTTACCGCTCTTGATTTGGATCTAACAACCTTGAGCTAAAGATCCTCATTTTTAGCTAATCACAATATTTATTTACACATACATGAATTTCATGTCACCTCCCATGTTTGACATTCTTAACAGCTAAACTTGGAAAGTTAAGATATCTATGTACCTCAAAGTCCTAGGTATTCATGTTTATTTTATCACTATTAAAGGTTCATATTGTTTAAATGGCAAAAACCTTGAGGCTAATTCAAAAGCCCTTCATACTTTAAAGAGTACCCTAAATGATGAATATTTATTTAGGGTTGTTAATTTTAATTCGACTTTTATAGTATGAAACACTACAGTCTCCCTTGGCGAACAAAAGCAATACTATGCGGGGAGCGACTCGGATGATGGAAGTGATGCTTCCAACTTATGCTACATGATCAAAGGGGATAACCCCCTTGAGGTAAATTCCGAATCCGAGTTAGAAGAAGATATTGACATATCTTATGATGGATGAGCTTGCATCTTTTTATCAAAAACTTCTTGAAAAGTATGATTCATTAAAAATTGAAAATAATAAATTGAAAAAGAATAATACTTCTTTGTTAAAAGAAAATGACTCTTTTAAAAATAAATTTACATGCATTTCCAAAGAAAATGATATGTTGAAAAAGGAGAATATTTTCTTCTCTTCTAACTTAAATGATCTTTGTGAAGGAAATACTTCTTTGAAAAATAAAACTATTTTGGTTGAAAAAGAAAAAGAAATTATTTTGGAAGAAAATAACTCTTCGAAAAGAAAATTTATCTCAAACGAAAAAGAAAACATTTCTAAAAAGAAAAAGGTTGTTGATTCTCATACTTGCCATGCTCTTCATGCAAACATTGATAAAAATGAGATTAAATTTTTAAAAAATAGAATAAATTGTTTGAGCTCAATTTTGAGCAATTATGCATTTTATTATTCTACATAGAAAATCTTGTTTCAAAAGAAACAAGCTCCACATGTTCATGCACATCACCCACGGCATACATATGCACACTTTGCACATCATGATCACACTCATTCTCATGTGCATGCTAGAGCGTACAAGTGTACACATTGTGGCCGTAAAGGCCATTTAGCAAAGTTTTGTTTTGATAAGTTAAATTTTATAAATTTTGCTAATAAAAATGTTTGGGTTCCAAATAATGCTAACCCCCATGGACCCAAAAAAATGGATACCAAAATTCTCACCAGTTGTGTTTGATGTAGGGCTCTCACATGACGTGAGAGGATTGGTGCCTTGGTGGTGATGCATGGGCTTGATAGACACTACATATTGATGCACCGCTATCAAGGAAGTTTGGTGGGAGAACCACCATATTTTGGAGACATAGAGTATAGTTCTTATGGTTTGGTAACTGTCTCTAAACACCTATTTTAGTTTACATTCTTCTACATAAATATTTTTAACATGTTTTTATTTTTGTGCTTCTTGTGGTGAATACATGTTTAGATATAGTTTTTATTAAAACTTGTGTATATACTTATACAAGTCGTAAGAAACAATTGATTCTTATATGTTTGTACTTCATTGCTCATTTGTACTCATTACATGTTCATGTATAACCTAGTTTTGATGATTCCCTCATTTATACTTGTTTTACCCATCCTTGTGCATGTTTTACTTCATGTATATGTTATTCTTATTTAAAACTAATAAATATACATGTATACCCTTGAGTCACTAGCCTTCATACAAATACTATTGTAGACTCTTTTGTGTTTAGGATTTGTATGCATACTTTTAGTTTGGATAAAACAACATATACCTTGAAGTTAGTTTTTTAAAAAAATACATTTTTATGTTTTTCACATGTTTTATGTTTTGAGCCTCACGGATTATTTTTATGAATATGCTAATCACACGACTCTTGTACACTAACATTATTTGTTTACTCATGATTTTATTTCATGAGCACATTTTGAGCTTTATAGATTTTGAGTGTCCATTCTTGTGTATTTAGTATGTTTCATGAGATATATATGATTTATTTCATGTTTGAAGGATGTTTAACTAGTTTTTCAAAAATTATTTTAAACTAGTTACTTATTCTTCATTTGGTAGTGTTTTCAATTAACAATTATTTTCAATCTTAATTTTCAAAACTTCTACTCTTTAAGGGCGGTTGGATGGCCGACCATGCCTTGTATGCCTAATTGAAAATCTTTTTAGTATGTGCATGAATAGGGTGGATAGTTATGAGTAATACACATGATCTTCATGATATTTTCACTTTTATATACTCATACATGCTTTCTATATATGTATGCTTCAAATTTTAATAATATCAATTTCAATTGGTATTTTCTTTTTTATCCATATGTATGTTTTGATTGTGCTTGATTTACAATATCCTTGTTTGTTTAAAGCACAAATTATGTTTATGCTAAGCTTGACTATTTTTTAAATGTTAATTGGTATCCTAAATGAGATTATGCATTATTTTCAATTGGTATTTCAATGATATCAAAATATACTTCATATTTTTACCTTTTAATTGGTATAAAAAATTTACAATGTTTCAATTTCAATTGGTATAAAAATTTTGTTTATTTCAATTGGTATCAAAATTCTTCTATTGGTATCTTAAAATTTTGTTTCCTTACAAGTGGTACCAACTTATGTTTTGTCAACTACAATTTGAATTCATTAGTTTCAAAATTTGTTTTGTTGACTTAAGAAAATTCAAAATTATTTTAAAGTAAGCTCAAAATTTCTTGATATGTATTGCCTATATACAACGTGAGCTTAACATCTCTTCTATATATAGATTCACGTTGAGTGTATCTTATATTGAGGAGCTTGACATCTCTTCTTTATGTGATATACGTGTGTAGGGGTAGCTTAACATCTCTACTTATGCAACGTATATTATGCTTTATGTGAGTTAGGGTTTTATTATCTATTCTTTATGTAATGCATGTATGTCGGGGAGCTAACTTCCCGTCTCTCTCTTCATGAATGTATATCGCATATGTATCTTTATTATTTGATTTGTTTTCGCCCCCTTTGTTGATGATTTGAAAAAAAAGGGGAGAAGTATTTGATGAGTTTATATATACATTTGATGAGTTTATATATGTATGTTTATTTCATTTCCTTATTTTATATAAAAGGGGGAGAAGGATTTGAGAGTTTATGCATATATGTTTTGTTTATGAAAAATGGGGAGAAGAATTTTTGGACTTTATGCATGTTTATCACCTTGTTTATGCATATATGTTTCGTGCTTAATTGAATATCTATTTGTTTATTGTTATGCATGAGTTAAGAGGGAGCTTCTATGAAGCTTATCTTTAATCCATGCATATATAACTCCGTGAGTTTTTGTCATCTTCAAAAAGGGGGAGATTGTTGGAGAAGTTTTTAAAAAAATCATTTTTCAAATTAGAGATTGTTTTTGAAAAATACATGTTTTTATTTAAGGCAAAACTTCTTTATTACAAAAATAGTTCAAAATGTTTGTAATATATTTTGATTTTAATCAAACATGTTTGTATGTCAAAGTATATCAATGAACATATTTTTGTAGAATTTATGAGAATTTATGAGATTTTATTGAAGATAAAAGATCATGTTTTAATCCCTTAAAAACATGTTGGACCAGGCCTTCTGTCGGTCGACCGATGTGCACAAACGTGCACAGCAAGGGCCGATCGACCGCTCAATCGACAGCCAGAGATCTTTTGCTCTCTGTTAATGGTCCCGATCGACCGGGTGGTCGACCGCTAGGTCATAGCCCAGTTTTCGGTCGACCGGCCAATCTGACTGTTAGCGGTCGACCGGGGGGTCAACTGACGGCAGGGAATCCTGCTGAGTTAGACCCCAACGGCTATAATTTTGAGGCCTATAAATATGGGGTGTTTTGGCTATTTTTCATAAGATTTTTAGAGAGTTTTCAAGATAGTATTTTCCTACACTTCTAAGTGCTTATCTTCACTTGTTTTAAAGCCAAATACTTTCATATTAAAAGGAGAGTTTTTCAAGAGTGTATTCAAAAGAGTTTTCTTGAGTTTTTAACCACATATCCATTCAAGTTTTTCTCATACATATTTGAGCTTTCCATTACTACATTAATCCTATAGGGATCTTTGTTGTGAGAGTGTTTGATGTGATCAAAGAGTTCAGATCACCAAAGTGTTCATCTTGTATTTGAGGAGGCGGACTTGTGGGTTCGCGTTATTTTGAGTTCTAGTGAGAACTCGGTGTAGAGATAAGGCCTCGACAAGCTAGTGAGCTTACGTGTGTTGTTCTTACGCGAACAAGAGAGGGACTAGTGAGTTCAAAGAGTTCTAGTGTGAACTCGTTGTAGGTATTGCGGCACGGAGTGATCCGGTGGGATCGATTCTAGTGGAAATCCTTCATAGTGTTGAAGGCGGGGACGTAGAGCAAGGGTGCTCGAACCTCGAAACAAATCTTCCGTGTTTGCGATTGCTCTCTCTATCTCACTTGTGTTTATATCTTGCATGCTTACATTGCTTATCTATTTATATGCTTAATATATCTTGTACTTAAATTGATATATGCTTGGGATTGTTTGCTCACACTTGTATTCAACTAAGAGAGTCATAGCAGCACCTCAACTCTTATCTAGAGGAATCTGGAGGAGATAGTCCAAAGCCCTTCACAGGGAATTCGGCTACACTCTTGTGTTATACTTGGTGTGTTTAGCTTAATAGTTTTAGTTTGCTTAAATAATTTTTAATTCCGCATTAATTCATCATTAGATTAGCTAGTCATCTATTCACCCCCCTCTAGGTGATTTCATACCTGTCTCATGGTCGACTTGGCCACCACTCCTGTCAACCCCACATGTTTCACGCAAGCTTCTAAAGATGCTAAGTGGCACCAGATAATGGACACTGAGATGAATGCTTTGCTTAAGAATAAAATCTGATCTCTTGTGTTATACTACCCTACCTTGAATCTGATTGGTTACAAATGGGTTCTCAAGTAAAAACATAAACCTGATAGTTCTGTTGACAGGTACATGGCCCGCCTGGTAGCCAAGGGTTTTCATCAACAACCAGGATTAGACTATGGTGAGACATTCAGTCCGGTCATCAAACCGATCACTGTCCGTACTGTGTGTAGTCTAGCCGTCTCCAAGGGCTGGTCTATTCAACAATTGGATGTGAATAATGTATTTTACAGGATTTCTTACTAGACGGTCTACATGGAACAAGTTTCCGGGTTCATCAATCCTGCTCATCCCAATAATGTATGCAAGGTTCACCGCAGTATCATGGCTTCAAACAGGCTATACGGGCCAGGTTTTCTCGCCTCAGCAGTTACTAGTCACAATGGGCTTTGTGGGCTCCAAGTCTGATACGTCTCTCTTCCTCCAACAGGTCGCGACAAATCTTCTTCTGGTTCTTATCTATGTGGAGGCCATCATCATCACAGGCAATGAGTCACGGGCTGTCACTGGTCTTATTAAAGAACTAGGCCGGGAGTTCTTATTAAATGACCTCGGCCTACTGTACTATTTTCTTGGGCTTGGAGTGTCACAGTATACCCTCAGGCCTCTTTCTCTTTCAACAGAAGTACATCCGTGACTTGCTTCTCTGACTCAAGATGGATGGTGCCTAGCCTATCAGCTCGCCTATGGCTACTTCTTGTAAGGTCTCCAAGGTTGTTGGTAAGCCTCTCTCTGACCCCTTTGTCTATTGAAGTACTGTTGGGGCTCTACAACACCTAAGCTTTACCAGATCCGATATTGCCTTCTCGGTGAATAAGGTCGCTCAGTTCATGCAAGCTCTAACCGATGAGCATTAGAGCGCTGTAAAATGGATCCTCTCTTACATCAAATTTACCATTCAACATGGTCTTTTTCTCTCTCGTCATTCTTCTGTACAACTTACTGTTTACACTGATGCAGATTGCGCAGGATCGATCGATAATCGAATATTCACCAGTGGCTATTGTTTCTTTCTTGGTACAAATCTTATTTCTTGGAGCTTGAAGAAGCAGTGCGATATGACACGATCTAGCACTGAGGCAGAGTATAGGGGCATGACCAATGCTGCAGCAGAGGTCATTTGCTTGCAGTCATTACTTTGTGAGTTTGGAGTTCCGCAGTCTCCCCCGATAGTTCTCTGTGACAATCTCAGTGCAGCATATCTCTCGATCAATCTTATTCGTCACTCACACTCCAAACATATTGAGACCGACATTCATTTTATGCGGGACTATGTCACCAATGGAGTTCTGAATGTTCGGTTTGTCAGCACTAAAGACCAACAAGCAGATATCCTTACTAAGTCTTTGAGCTCATTAAGGTTTTCTATGTTGAAGAACAAGCTCTCGATTCTTTCAAACCCGCTTCGCTTGCGCGGGGATGTTAGAGGTATCAATGACAACACGTGATTCATGTGAAACATGTGAAGCATGTGAAAGAAACCACTTATGAAACCAATCGGATCCTAAAATCTCTCTATGATTATAGGAACATATGGGAGTCATGAGACTCATGCATCATGTGTTTATCATTCTCTCTCTTAGTCAATTTTTTCTTATTGTTTCTCGTAAATCAGTGTAAACTGTTGGCCCAATGGCCTTCCACTCTAGTTTTGATGATGATCAACACTCATGTAGTTAAGTTTACTAATATTCTTGTGTTTCTAAGTTTCAGATCATTAACAGGATATTAGGTTGGTGATTAGCTTCAACAAGATGATTAGAAGCTATTCATGATGATTCCGGTGCCAAAGCTTAAAGATCATACCTTTGCACTTGGAGAATCACGGAGTTTGGACCGAGTCTACTTGAAGATGGAAGATCGACAAGAAGACTTAGGTATCTAGTTAGAGTTTGTGTTTTAGATCCATATTTGTAAAGCTTAGTTTAGTTGATATGCTCAAGTGCACAAAACACACACGTTTTATGATTTGATATTTGGTTTTTATGAATAGTTGATCAAAACAAGTTTACATATGTTATATGTATAGTAGATGTTTTCTATTTATACATACATGCTTTAACTTGGTAAACAAACTTATTTTGATATCCCTATTCATGTTTTGGAAAAATCAAGTTTGACAAAATACAAGTTTTGTTTTTGATAAAATTTGCAAGACACAAAAATGAATTGATATGATTGAGATATGTCTTGAAATTTTTATAACAAGTTTTAGAAAAACATATTTTTAGAAAAACAGTTTTTATTGTAATTAAAACTATTTTTTAGATTTACTGTAAATTTATGGGATTTTTATTGAGTGAAAAGACCTATTTTCAAATCCCGTATCTGTGCAGATCTGCACTGTGCCTGCCAGGCCAGTTCGGTCGACCGGACCGGTCGACCGCACCAAGTGGCCGGTCGACCGGGTCGGTCGACCGATGTGCACAGACGTGCACGTTGGCTACACATTGTAGTCGGTCGACCGGACCGGTCGACCGAGTTGAGAGTTCAACTCTCAGGATGTTTCGGTCGACCGGGCCGGTCGACCGCTAGTGCCCAACGGTCACTTTTCTGACCATTGGCGGTCGACCGGGCCGGTCGACCGACGCCTGTCAGAGCTGCCAGCTCAGCTCTAACGGCTAGTTTTCTGTTTGGCCTATATAAACTCCATCTCTTTGGGGATTTTGGCTAAGTTTTTTAAGAGAAAAAATACTGGTTTTCTGAGGTGTTTAAAAGAGTTTTAAAAAGAGTTTGTGGGCTTTAAAACTTCTCATCTTTATTTGTTTTGGGTTTTTGGAAAATCAAAGAAAACTAGGTTTTGGGATTTTGATTTGGTATTTCATTTTCTATCATATACAAGAGATTTCCCAAGTAGTTTTTCTTTGTTGCTTGTTTCCAAAAACACTTTGATTCCACACTTGAGCTATATCATCTATCCTAAACTATTAGGATCTTGTTTTTGTGGAAAAAGAAAAGAGAAAAAGAAAGAGAAGAGTTTGAGGTTGTTTGTTGTAAACCTCTTTGTTGTAAACACCCTTTTATTTGTGAATCCCTCTTCGGTAGAGGTGATCGGGTGATTGAGTTGTATCCCTCAAGTGTGAGGTGATAGTGTTGGTTGTGAGCCTCTTCGGTAGAGGTGTTGTGGATTGTGGTTGTTGTAGCCTCGGTGGCTTTGTAAGTTGAGAGAGGAGTTAGGTACTCCTTATAGTGGATTGGGAAATCCTACACGGTGGTGTAGGCGGGGATGTAGAGCAAGGTGCTCGAACCTCGAAACAAATCTTTGTGTTTGCGTATTGATCCTTTGTTTCTCTAACTCTCTCTCATTTATATTGTGCAAAGCATCATACTTCATATCATCATATCATATTTGTTTGTGTTGAGCATAACTCATATTGCCATATCATATTGCTTGTGTTGCCTTGCATTACTTCATATTGCTATATCCTTTATTGCTTGGCTTGATTGTGTGTGAACATTGTGAATTGCTTGTGTGTTTGTGCATCACCTATACTCATCCAACAAGAGCTTCACATAGAGCCTCAACCCATATCTAGGGGAATCAAGAGGAGTTAGTCCAGAGCCTCGCAAGGGGAATTCGGCTACACTTGTTGGATTGTATTAAGTGTGTTGCAAGATTTGCATTAGCTTCCGCATTTAGCTCACTTAGTTTGCATTTAGTTTCTTAGATTAGCACTTACACCTATTCACCCCCCCTCTAGGTGTTTTTCAATTGGTATCAGAGCTAGTGCTCCTGATACTTAGGCTTAACATCCTAGGAGTGATCCATTTGCTTGCTAATCTCATTTGCATTTGTTTGTTTGCACATTCATATATAGTTTACCATGGACTTCATGACCCTCCTAGCTTTGACCCTCCCAACATTGATGTTTGGAAGTATAGGATGTCCATGTACCTAAAGACCCTAGGTTTGCATGTTTTCCTTGCCGCCACCAAGAGATGTTATCTTGGTGATAGCAATCATATAGGGGCCAATGCACAAGCCCTAGAGGCCATTAGAAGCACTTTATCTAAAGATTATCTTTTATGTGTTTCTAACTTTGATTCCGCTTTTGTAGTGTGGAACAAATTGACAACCACCAACACCTCCAAGCTTCAAGTCCAAATCCAACAAGAAGAGGAATCTAGTGGAGAATCCGAGCCACAATAATGCTATATGGTCCAAGGGAATGACTCCCTTGAGGTACATTCGGAACCCCACTTAGATAGTGATGATGATGCTAGTTCTTCTAGTAATGATATTGTTGATCCACATGCTTTGAATGAAGAACTTTCAATTGTTTGTGAGAAATTAATTGAGAAGTATAAGATTTTGAAAAAGAAAAGTCTAGGAATAGAAAAAGAAAATAAGTGTTTGAATTCTAGACTTAATATTGCTTTGCAAGAGAAAGAGGAGATCTCTAATGATAGGGATTCATTAAGATCTCAACTTAATCTTGTATTAAAAGAAATTGAATTTTTGAAAAATAAAAATGATTGTGAAAACCTTTTAAAGAAGAATGAAAACTTGTCTTCTAAAATTGATTTTGTTTTAAAAGAGAATGTTGCTTTGAAAAACAAAATTATTTCTATTTCAAATGACTTGAATGCTTGTTTAGAGAAAAATAATGTTTTACATAATAAGATTGATTCTCATGTTTGCCATGCTAGGGTAGTTTCACCTAAATCACCCATTGCATGTTCCACTTCTTCTATGCTTGAGAATGATATAAATTTGTTAAAGAAGAAAATGGATTGTTTGGGCTCCACTATGAGCCAATGTGCCATGAACCACTCACGGTTGAAAACCTTGGTTCGAAAGAAACAAGTTCCAACTTCTATGCATGCACACCCTTCACGGCATACACATGCTCCTCACGGACACACCCATCACCATATGTATGCTCATGTGTACACATGTACACATTGTGGACGTAAGGGCCACCTTGCTAAATTTTGTTATGATAGATTACATACTCCTAATTTAGCAAAGAATTTTGTTTGGGTTAGAGAAGGTACTAACCCCCATGGACCCAAGAAGATATGGGTATCAAAGACCACCCCTCCTATTGTTTTTGATGTAGGTGTGGGCTCTCACATGACGTGAGA
The DNA here is from genome assembly GCA_038442645.1 of Agave tequilana. Lineage (NCBI taxonomy): Eukaryota > Viridiplantae > Streptophyta > Magnoliopsida > Asparagales > Asparagaceae > Agave > Agave tequilana. Next base: position 57,930 of record JAVJIF010011503.1, on the reverse strand, counting down.
GTGATGACACCTTGGAGTGGATGCCTTCCGGACTTAAAGGAAATCTATTGGATGCATCACTTTCAAGGGAAGATTTGGTGGAGATGACCACCATGTTTTGGAGACAAGGAAAGTTGCTTCTTCGGTTTTGGTAACAATCCTTTACTCCCATTTATTATGTTTACATGCTTTCCACTTCATTGTTTATAGCATGTTTTGATAGTTTATAGCATATTTTTTTTGATGTCTATGGATTAGTATGTTCATTCCATGTTTATTAGATCCTTGACATACATGTATAGTATTTGAGACACATATGCTTATATGAACCCATATTTAGTGTTCTCACTTTTGTTTAAGCTATAATGTACATCATGAATCTAATACATGTGAATTTACATAGTAATCATGTTTTAGTTTTATCATGATGACTTTTATATTTGTTTTGATGCTTCATGTTTTGAATATATGTTTAGATGTTTGTTTTCATTAAGACTAGTTATATACTTGTACATAGAGTGGGCTACAAATAAATCTATATATGTTGAGCTTGATTGCTTATTTGAACCCATTAGATGTGCTAGTATAGTCTAGTTTTGATGATTCATACATTTCAAACTTGTATTCCATTTTTGAATTTGTTTTATGAGTTTTCACTTCATGTATATGTGTGTTATTGTCAAACTTTAAGATATACATGTATACCCTTTGAGTCATTTGCCTTTCATGCAAATCTATATATGGACTCAATTGTGTTTAGGGATATGTATGTATACTTCATGTTTGACAATTCATACATATACCTTGAAATGAAATTTGTTGTGATGAAAATTTAGTTTTTCATGTTTCATGTATTTATGTTTAACTTCATGTATATGTCCATCTAGTTCAAACTAATCTTATACATATACATCTTTTTGAGCCACGTGCCTTCATGAATATACATTTAGTGGACTCATTGAGTTTTGGATATGTATGTATATTTTAGCTTGTATTAGACATACATATGCCTTGAAGATTAAATAAGGAGTTTTATATGATTTTTCATGTTTTTGATGGAATTATGTTTTAAGGAATAATTGAGCTTAATGAAATATTTTCATGATTATGATCTTCACATATTATTTGTACACTCATATCTATTGCTCATGTTTTGTTTCTCATGAGTTATGCTTTATTGGTTAGAGTGATGATTATCATGTGAATTTCATTTTGTTTTATTCCTTGCTTGAAGGATTTCGTGCTACTTAACAAGTTTATCATTTAACTAGTTGCGGTGTTCTTCATTTTGGTAGTGATTTTCAAACAAAATTACATTTTCAAATCTATCTTTGAAAACCCCTACCTTCCAAGGGCGGTAGGATGGGAGATCATGTTCATGTATGCCCTAAATGGAAAATCTTTAAAACTTGAATTATGATTGGGTGGTAGATAATATGATGTATACACTTGACCTTATTGCTATGTCAATTGGTATCATTGAACTCTTTCAATTGGTATCATTTTGATCTTCTTGTATACTCATATATGTTTTGTATGTATGTATGCTTTAAATTCCAAGTATATCAATTTCTATGGTATCTATTTTTCATACATATATATGTTTGTGTTTATGCTAGTGCTTGAGTTTCAATTTTGTTTAAATTGATTACTTTTAAATTGTTATCAAGACTATGCATGACTTTAGTTTGTATTTCATAAAGGGGGAGAAAATATGATTTTGTATTTCATTGGTATTTGTACTCCCACACTTATGATTAAAATTTGTTTATATATTTTAAAATGAACAATTCTTACAATTGGTAATTTGTTATGTTTAATTACAATTGGTATTTTCAAAATTTTGTTTAAAGAAAATATTCAAAGTTTTGATTTGTATTTCCTATATGTAAGGAGAGCTTAACATCTCTCTTACATATAGATTCATGTTGAGTATATTATAAATTGAGGAGCTTGACAACTCTTCTTTATATGATATACGTGTGTAGGGGGAGCTTCACATCTCCTCTTATGCATTACATAATATGTGTTATGTGAATTGGGGCTTGTCATCCTTTCTTCATGTAATGCATATGTGTAGGGAAGCTAACTTAGCGTCTTCCTCTTCATGAATGTATATAGCATATAACATATATTGATTCTTATTTATTGGTATCAAGATGCTTCATTGACATATTTTTAATTAATATCATGTTTGTAGTCACCCCTTATTGATTTTGTTTTTTGTTTTAGACAAAAAGGGGGAGAACATTGTCTTTTATTGTTTTGTTTGACATAAAGGGGAAGAAAGATTTTTACCCCTCGTTTTATTTATGGTTTTGATTACCCCTTTGTTGATGATTGACAAAAAGGGGGAGAAAGATTTATGAAGTTTTATGCACATATTATGTTTTAATCTCAAGAATCTCAAGAATATTAAGTTTAATTGATTTATAGAGTTTGCTTTGTAATTGGTATCTAGAGCTTATTTTGTTTTGAATATTCCATTTGATATCTAGAACCATTTATTGTTTATGCATATGCATGTTTCATGTTTAATACTAATTGCATATATTTATTGTTTATCCCTATGCATGAGTTAAGGGGGAGCTTCCTTGAAGCTTATCTTTAATCCATGCATATATAACTCCATGAGTTTTGTCATCATCAAAAAGGGGGAGATTGTTGGCCCAATGGCCTTCCACTCTAGTTTGATGATGATCAACACTCATGTAGTTAAGTTTACTAATATTCTTGTGTTTCTAAGTTTCAGATCATTAACAGGATATTAGGTTGGTGATTAGCTTCAACAAGATGATTAGAAGCTATTCATGATGATTCCGGTGCCAAAGCTTAAAGATCATACCTTTGCACTTGGAGAATCACGGAGTTTGGACCGAGTCTACTTGAAGATGGAAGATCGACAAGAAGACTTAGGTATCTAGTTTAGAGTTTGTGTTTTAGATCCATATTTGTAAAGCTTAGTTTAGTTGATATGCTCAAGTGCACAAAACACACACGTTTTATGATTTGATATTTGGTTTTTATGAATAGTTGATCAAAACAAGTTTACATATGTTATATGTATAGTAGATGTTTTCTATTTATACATACATGCTTTAACTTGGTAAACAAACTTATTTTGATATCCCTATTCATGTTTTGGAAAAATCAAGTTTGACAAAATACAAGGTTTTGTTTTTGATAAAATTTGCAAGACACAAAAATGAATTGATATGATTGAGATATGTCTTGAAATTTTTATAACAAGTTTTAGAAAAACATATTTTTAGAAAAACAGTTTTTATTGTGATTAAAACTATTTTTTAGATTTACTGTGAATTTATGGGATTTTTATTTAGTGAAAAGACCTATTTTCAAATCCCGTATCTGTGCAGATCTGCACTGTGCCTGCCAGGCCAGTTCGGTCGACCGGACCGGTCGACCGCACCAAGTGGCCGGTCGACCGGGTCGGTCGACCGATGTGCACAGACGTGCACGCTGGCTACACATTGTAGTCGGTCGACCGGACCGGTCGACCGAGTTGAGAGTTCAACTCTCAGGATGTTTCGGTCGACCGGGCCGGTCGACCGCTAGTGCCCAACGGTCACTTTTCTGACCGTTGGCGGTCGACCGGGCCGGTCGACCGACGCCTGTCAGAGCTGCCAGCTCAGCTCTAACGGCTAGTTTTCTGTTTGGCCTATATAAACTCCATCTCTTTGGGGATTTTGGCTAAGTTTTTTAAGAGAAAAAAATACTGGTTTTCTGAGGTGTTTAAAAGAGTTTTAAAAAGAGTTTGTGGGCTTTAAAACTTCTCATCTTTATTTGTTTTGGGTTTTTGAAAATCAAAGAAAACTAGGTTTTGGGATTTGATTTGGTATTTCATTTTCTATCATATACAAGAGATTTCCCAAGTAGTTTTTCTTTGTTGCTTGTTTCCAAAAACACTTTGATTCCACACTTGAGCTATATCATCTATCCTAAACTATTAGGATCTTGTTTTTGTGGAAAAAGAAAGAGAAAAAGAAAGAGAAGAGTTTGAGGTTGTTTGTTGTAAACCTCTTTGTTGTAAACACCCTTTATTTGTGAATCCCTCTTCGGTAGAGGTGATCGGGTGATTGAGTTGTATCCCTCAAGTGTGAGGTGATAGTGTTGGTTGTGAGCCTCTTCGGTAGAGGTGTTGTGGATTGTGGTTGTTGTAGCCTCGGTGGCTTTGTAAGTTGAGAGAGGAGTTAGGTACTCCTTATAGTGGATTGGGAAATCCTACACGGTGGTGTAGGCGGGGATGTAGAGCAAGGTGCTCGAACCTCGAAACAAATCTTTGTGTTTGCGTATTGATCCTTTGTTTCTCTAACTCTCTCTCATTTATATTGTGCAAAGCATCATACTTCATATCATCATATCATATTTGTTTGTGTTGAGCATAACTCATATTGCCATATCATATTGCTTGTGTTGCCTTGCATTACTTCATATTGTTATATCCTTTATTGCTTGGCTTGATTGTGTGTGAACATTGTGAATTGCTTGTGTGTTTGTGCATCACCTATACTCATCCAACAAGAGCTTCACATAGCGCCTCAACCCATATCTAGGGGAATCAAGAGGAGTTAGTCCAGAGCCTCGCAAGGGGAATTCGGCTACACTTGTTGGATTGTATTAAGTGTGTTGCAAGATTTGCATTAGCTTCCGCATTTAGCTCACTTAGTTTGCATTTAGTTTCTTAGATTAGCACTTACACCTATTCACCCCCCCCTCTAGGTGTTTTTCAATTGGTATCAGAGCTAGTGCTCCTGATACTTAGGCTTAACATCCTAGGAGTGATCCATTTGCTTGCTAATCTCATTTGCATTTGTTTGTTTGCACATTCATATATAGTTTACCATGGACTTCATGACCCCTCCTAGCTTTGACCCTTCCAACATTGATGTTTGGAAGTATAGGATGTCCATGTACCTAAAGACCCTAGGTTTGCATGTTTTCCTTGCCGCCACCAAGAGATGTTATCTTGGTGATAGCAATCATATAGGGGCCAATGCACAAGCCCTAGAGGCCATTAGAAGCACTTTATCTAAAGATTATCTTTTATGTGTTTCTAACTTTGATTCCGCTTTTGTAGTGTGGAACAAATTGACAACCACCAACACCTCCAAGCTTCAAGTCCAAATCCAACAAGAAGAGGAATCTAGTGGAGAATCCGAGCCACAATAATGCTATATGGTCCAAGGGAATGACTCCCTTGAGGTACATTCGGAACCCCACTTAGATAGTGATGATGATGCTAGTTCTTCTAGTAATGATATTGTTGATCCACATGCTTTGAATGAAGAACTTTCAATTGTTTGTGAGAAATTAATTGAGAAGTATAAGATTTTGAAAAAGAAAAGTCTAGGAATAGAAAAAGAAAATAAGTGTTTGAATTCTAGACTTAATATTGCTTTGCAAGAGAAAGAGGAGATCTCTAATGATAGGGATTCATTAAGATCTCAACTTAATCTTGTATTAAAAGAAAATGAATTTTTGAAAAATAAAAATGATTGTGAAAACTTTTAAAGAAGAATGAAAACTTGTCTTCTAAAATTGATTTTGTTTTAAAAGAGAATGTTGCTTTGAAAAACAAAATTATTTCTATTTCAAATGACTTGAATGCTTGTTTAGAGAAAAATAATGTTTTACATAATAAGATTGATTCTCATGTTTGCCATGCTAGGGTAGTTTCACCTAAATCACCCATTGCATGTTCCACTTCTTCTATGCTTGAGAATGATATAAATTTGTTAAAGAAGAAAATGGATTGTTTGGGCTCCACTATGAGCCAATGTGCCATGAACCACTCACGGTTGAAAACCTTGGTTCGAAAGAAACAAGTTCCAACTTCTATGCATGCACACCCTTCACGGCATACACATGCTCCTCACGGACACACCCATCACCATATGTATGCTCATGTGTACACATGTACACATTGTGGACGTAAGGGCCACCTTGCTAAATTTTGTTATGATAGATTACATACTCCTAATTTAGCAAAGAATTTTGTTTGGGTTAGAGAAGGTACTAACCCCCATGGACCCAAGAAGATATGGGTATCAAAGACCACCCCTCCTATTGTTTTGATGTAGGTGTGGGCTCTCACATGACGTGAGAGTGATGACACCTTGGAGTGGATGCCTTCCGGACTTAAAGGAAATCTATTGGATGCATCACTTTCAAGGGAAGATTTGGTGGAGATGACCACCATGTTTTGGAGACAAGGAAAGTTGCTTCTTCGGTTTTGGTAACAATCCTTTACTCCCATTTATTATGTTACATGCTTTCCACTTCATTGTTTATAGCATGTTTTGATAGTTTATAGCATATTTTTTTTTGATGTCTATGGATTAGTATGTTCATTCCATGTTTATTAGATCCTTGACATACATGTATAGTATTTGAGACACATATGCTTATATGAACCCATATTTAGTGTTCTCACTTTTGTTTAAGCTATAATGTACATCATGAATCTAATACATGTGAATTTACATAGTAATCATGTTTTAGTTTTATCATGATGACTTTTATATTTGTTTTGATGCTTCATGTTTTGAATATATGTTTAGATGTTTGTTTTCATTAAGACTAGTTATATACTTGTACATAGAGTGGGCTACAAATAAATCTATATATGTTGAGCTTGATTGCTTATTTGAACCCATTAGATGTGCTAGTATAGTCTAGTTTTGATGATTCATACATTTCAAACTTGTATTCCATTTTTGAATTTGTTTTATGAGTTTTCACTTCATGTATATGTGTGTTATTGTCAAACTTTAAGATATACATGTATACCCTTTGAGTCATTTGCCTTTCATGCAAATCTATATATGGACTCAATTGTGTTTAGGGATATGTATGTATACTTCATGTTTGACAATTCATACATATACCTTGAAATGAAATTTGTTGTGATGAAAATTTAGTTTTTCATGTTTCATGTATTTATGTTTAACTTCATGTATATGTCCATCTAGTTCAAACTAATCTTATACATATACATCTTTTTGAGCCACGTGCCTTCATGAATATACATTTAGTGGACTCATTGAGTTTTGGATATGTATGTATATTTTAGCTTGTATTAGACATACATATGCCTTGAAGATTAAATAAGGAGTTTTATATGATTTTTCATGTTTTTGATGGAATTATGTTTTAAGGAATAATTGAGCTTAATGAAATATTTTTCATGATTATGATCTTCACATATTATTTGTACACTCATATCTATTGCTCATGTTTTGTTTCTCATGAGTTATGCTTTATTGGTTAGAGTGATGATTATCATGTGAATTTCATTTTTGTTTTATTCCTTGCTTGAAGGATTTCGTGCTACTTAACAAGTTTACCATTTAACTAGTTGCGGTGTTCTTCATTTTGGTAGTGATTTTCAAACAAAATTACATTTTCAAATCTATCTTTGAAAACCCCTACCTTCCAAGGGCGGTAGGATGGGAGATCATGTTCATGTATGCCCTAAATGGAAAATCTTTAAAACTTGAATTATGATTGGGTGGTAGATAATATGATGTATACACTTGACCTTATTGCTATGTCAATTGGTATCATTGAACTCTTTCAATTGGTATCATTTTGATCTTCTTGTATACTCATATATGTTTTGTATGTATGTATGCTTTAAATTCCAAGTATATCAATTTCTATTGGTATCTATTTTTCATACATATATATGTTTGTGTTTATGCTAGTGCTTGAGTTTCAATTTTGTTTAAATTGATTACTTTTAAATTGTTATCAAGACTATGCATGACTTTAGTTTGTATTTCATAAAGGGGGAGAAAATATGATTTTGTATTTCAATTGGTATTTGTACTCCCACACTTTATGATTAAAATTTGTTTATATGTTTTAAAATGAACAATTCTTACAATTGGTAATTTGTTATGTTTAATTACAATTGGTATTTTCAAAATTTTGTTTAAAGAAAATATTCAAAGTTTTGATTTGTATTTCCTATATGTAAGGAGAGCTTAACATCTCTCTTACATATAGATTCATGTTGAGTATATTATAAATTGAGGAGCTTGACAACTCTTCTTTATATGATATACGTGTGTAGGGGGAGCTTCACATCTCCTCTTATGCATTACATAATATGTGTTATGTGAATTGGGGCTTGTCATCCTTTCTTCATGTAATGCATATGTGTAGGGAAGCTAACTTAGCGTCTTCCTCTTCATGAATGTATATAGCATATAACATATATTGATTCTTGTTTATTGGTATCAAGATGCTTCATTGACATATTTTTAATTAATATCATGTTTGTAGTCACCCCTTATTGATTTTTTTTTGTTTTAGACAAAAAGGGGAGAACATTGTCTTTATTGTTTTGTTTGACATAAAGGGGAAGAAAGATTTTTACCCCTCGTTTTATTTATGGTTTTGATTACCCCTTTGTTGATGATTGACAAAAAGGGGAGAAAGATTTATGAAGTTTTATGCACATATTATGTTTTAATCTCAAGAATCTCAAGAATATTAAGTTTAATTGATTTATAGAGTTTGCTTTGTAATTGGTATCTAGAGTTTATTTTGTTTTGAATATTCCATTTGATATCTAGAACCATTTATTGTTTATGCATATGCATGTTTCATGTTTAATACTAATTGCATATATTTATTGTTTATCCCTATGCATGAGTTAAGGGGGAGCTTCCTTGAAGCTTATCTTTAATCCATGCATATATAACTCCATGAGTTTTGTCATCATCAAAAAGGGGGAGATTGTTGGCCCAATGGCCTTCCACTCTAGTTTTGATGATGATCAACACTCATGTAGTTAAGTTTACTAATATTCTTGTGTTTCTAAGTTTCAGATCATTAACAGGATATTAGGTTGGTGATTAGCTTCAACAAGATGATTAGAAGCTATTCATGATGATTCCGGTGCCAAAGCTTAAAGATCATACCTTTGCACTTGGAGAATCACGGAGTTTGGACCGAGTCTACTTGAAGATGGAAGATCGACAAGAAGACTTAGGTATCTAGTTTAGAGTTTGTGTTTTAGATCCATATTTGTAAAGCTTAGTTTAGTTGATATGCTCAAGTGCACAAAACACACACGTTTTATGATTTGATATTTGGTTTTTATGAATAGTTGATCAAAACAAGTTTACATATGTTATATGTATAGTAGATGTTTTCTATTTATACATACATGCTTTAACTTGGTAAACAAACTTATTTTGATATCCCTATTCATGTTTTGGAAAAATCAAGTTTGACAAAATACAAGGTTTGTTTTTGATAAAATTTGCAAGACACAAAAATGAATTGATATGATTGAGATATGTCTTGAAATTTTTATAACAAGTTTTAGAAAAACATATTTTTAGAAAAACAGTTTTTATTGTGATTAAAACTATTTTTTAGATTTACTGTGAATTTATGGGATTTTTATTTAGTGAAAAGACCTATTTTCAAATCCCGTATCTGTGCAGATCTGCACTGTGCCTGCCAGGCCAGTTCGGTCGACCGGACCGGTCGACCGCACCAAGTGGCCGGTCGACCGGGTCGGTCGACCGATGTGCACAGACGTGCACGCTGGCTACACATTGTAGTCGGTCGACCGGACCGATCGACCGAGTTGAGAGTTCAACTCTCAGGATGTTTCGGTCGACCGGGCCGGTCGACCGCTAGTGCCCAACGGTCACTTTTCTGACCGTTGGCGGTCGACCGGGCCGGTCGACCGACGCCTGTCAGAGCTGTCAGCTCAGCTCTAACGGCTAGTTTTCTGTTTGGCCTATATAAACTCCATCTCTTTGGGGATTTTGGCTAAGTTTTTTAAGAGAAAAAATACTGGTTTTCTGAGGTGTTTAAAAAAGTTTTAAAAAGAGTTTGTGGGCTTTAAAACTTCTCATCTTTATTTATTTTGGGTTTTTGGAAAATCAAAGAAAACTAGGTTTTGGGATTTTGATTTGGTATTCATTTTCTATCATATACAAGAGATTTCCAAGTAGTTTTTCTTTGTTGCTTGTTTCCAAAAACACTTTGATTCCACACTTGAGCTATATCATCTATCCTAAACTATTAGGATCTTGTTTTTGTGGAAAAAGAAAAGAGAAAAAGAAAGAGAAGAGTTTGAGGTTGTTTGTTGTAAACCTCTTTGTTGTAAACACCCTTTTATTTGTGAATCCCTCTTCGGTAGAGGTGATCGGGTGATTGAGTTGTATCCCTCAAGTGTGAGGTGATAGTGTTGGTTGTGAGCCTCTTCGGTAGAGGTGTTGTGGATTGTGGTTGTTGTAGCCTCGGTGGCTTTGTAAGTTGAGAGAGGAGTTAGGTACTCCTTATAGTGGATTGGGAAATCCTACACGGTGGTGTAGGCGGGGATGTAGAGCAAGGTGCTCGAACCTCGAAACAAATCTTTGTGTTTGCGTATTGATCCTTTGTTTCTCTAACTCTCTCTCATTTATATTGTGCAAAGCATCATACTTCATATCATCATATCATATTTGTTTGTGTTGAGCATAACTCATATTGTCATATCATATTGCTTGTGTTGCCTTGCATTACTTCATATTGCTATATCCTTTATTGCTTGGCTTGATTGTGTGTGAACATTGTGAATTGCTTGTGTGTTTGTGCATCACCTATACTCATCCAACAAGAGCTTCACATAGCGCCTCAACCCATATCTAGGGGAATCAAGAGGAGTTAGTCCAGAGCCTCGCAAGGGGAATTCGGCTACACTTGTTGGATTGTATTAAGTGTGTTGCAAGATTTGCATTAGCTTCCGCATTTAGCTCACTTAGTTTGCATTTAGTTTCTTAGATTAGCACTTACACCTATTCACCCCCCCTCTAGGTGTTTTTCATAAACATGTGACCAATATGTGTTTATATATACAACTAAGAATCATAACTAATGGTATCTTGTCTTTGCACAAATAAGTGCTTCTTATTCTTTATCTCCTTTGAACTATTAATTGAAGTGAATAAATTCAGGCCCCTACATTAATGAACCTGTTTCTATGATGCATTTTAGGTGTATTAAATAAATTCTAAAATGTTCTGAAATTTGCTTGTGTTTGTGGTATTTTTTCCCCAGATTCAATTTGTTGACTGTCTGATGCTGATATTATGAATTAAAATGAAGAAAAAAAACGAAATTTAGAGATTTTGGACAGAGATTACCTAGAAAGCAACATTAATAACTGTTCTTCTTTTAACAAACAACATTCATATCTTCATTAGAGGAAAGTGACCAGTTGATAAAACTTTGTCTAGTTTGCAGTTTGGTTTCGGACTAATTGTGTCATTAACTAGAGAATAAAACACCCACTACATAAATATCGCAATCCACGGTAGTTTGTGGTCTTCTCCTGCATATCGTTATTGTTGATTGTACTTATAGCAATCTCGACATCCCCTCATCCCCTCCCATTTTCTTTCCTCTTACCTCTTGTAACTTCATATTTTTTTATTATTTTAATAATACTAATTCGGGGTTACGGCCCCATCTTACCCTAAAAAAAACTAGGGAATAAAACATATTGGAGTAACCCCTAATTAGATACCAAAATTACCACTGAATTGTTAAGCTCACCTTAATCTTTTCCGGCATGGTAGTTGGTAATGGTGTTGGTGTGTGACTAAGAGAGACCATAAGTTTGAGACATGCCTCAGAGATTTCAATCATGCGATAAGAGAGAGTTTCTCTCGTTTTCCAACTTATTCACTGAAGAAAGATTAATAGGTTTTCTTCAAGAAAAAGAATGAGATCAGGGTGAACTTAGGCAGGTAAAAGGTTAACTGTATAATTTTAAGGCTTAATTTAGAAAACCATCATTTTTTTTGAAAAATATAATAAATTATTATCAGTTATGACTTCTGACCATAGTTTCATAGAAAGTTTAGGGTAATTATGAAAATTTTGATAATTTTCTAAAATCGATGAAAAATTCATGGGGAAGTTTCTCAAAGTAAACCCAATTATAATTTTTTTTTGAGAGAATGGTAGGGCCTTATCCCAAAATTTATTAAAAATAAATAATGAGGAATACAAGAAGAGAGGGATGATAGAACTCTCTTACACACTCCTCATTCCTCTTTACAACACACTAGTACTATATAATAAGCATTCCCCTATTCAATAAAAGAGCACACTCATCTCACACATTAAGCAAACGCTCCTCTTACGCACTCGCAGTAAAGAACTCTAAATGGCCCAAAATCAAGGCATGCTCTCTCTCTCTCTCTCTCTCTCTCTCTCTCTCTCTCTCTCTCTCTCAACAGCCACATTTGCAACTCAGAACCAAACGTCTCGCATCCGGGATCCGCTCTAATCCTGACCACCTGTGACTTGTGGCAGAAGGTCCGTCAGTACAACGATCTAAACTCCATAGAAGAAGAGCATTCTGCAGTAGCAAACTGCAAATGCTAGTTTTAATTGAGCCCAATCAGCCACTTCTTCTGGTCCACAGCCTATGCTGATAATTGGAAGCAATGGGTACCAATTGTTTGTTGGTATTTCACTAGTGATACTGTAGAGCAGTTTGCCAACTACGGGTTGAATTAATATACAGAATCACACATAATTATATATAATCCAAAAAGGAATTAACAGAAATGAAGTATGAAACCAATTCACTAATCATTTATTTTATTTTAATTGTTTTTTTTTTTGGAGAAGGTAAAACCAACTCAATCATTAGATACAAAGGAATCTTTCAAGGATGCAAACTAAAACCAAACTTACACCAGATTCCTCTACACAAAAGGAAATTTCAACATCAACCTTGACAACAAACAAGCACAGCTCTGAAGGTAAGACAGGAAAAATAGTAAATTTGAATCTCCATATACTGCAGTGGATCCTAGAACTGACAGGTAACAGATACCACAGGGACATAAAGCAGATTGACCATTAGAGAAAGATGTAGCCACATTTGTACGTGTGTATTCAATCTCTATCACTCAACTTAGATGCAGACTGCCACTAACAAGTGGGGCGTCTCACCGATAACCAGATCATCAAGAAAGAAAAGACAGCGGCATCAACCTTTTCGAAGCCAGCATAAACTGTAGGTTATTTCAGCTGTTACAACTTATGCTACAGGCATGCATATGTCCAGCTTTGAACAATATCTATCGAATTCGAATACCAATTACATTGCATAGTTTTTGGATATCCGGGTCATGGTATTTCATCCACTTGGACACGATTCACACTCAACCTATGTCCTCGTGCCAAGAATGGTTGTCCCCTGCATTCGGCCATCAGCGTTGGAGTTTTGTAACTGAAAATTCATTTTGAGGAAAATTTAGTCTCACATTGGATAGACCAAAAGAGATTGAGAGGTACAAAAACCAACTCCTCTATAGTTTATTGTTATTAGTGTTGGGCTATGGGCCACCTTTCCATACGCACGCACGCGCTCCGAACCGGGTTGGGCTCGGGTTCAGGTTCGGGACGCGCCTCGGCCCATGACCTGCGGACACGAATACAACTCCGTTCAACTGGCACCGTGACCTCCTACATTTTGGATCTTATTTTTTATACTTTGGAGCTGTATAACCTTGGAGAGTGTAGTGCGGGAGCTCGACCTCGAAGAATATGGACTCGGGAGTTCAACCTCAGAGTGACGTTAGGAGCAAATCTGGGTGTACTCGGGGAGTGGCCCCCAAGACATGGCATCCCGAAGTGGGCTCGAAACGATGGCTTGATCACGGGAACCTTGTGACATCGAAGTGGCCTAGGGAAGCATGTGATACCGGGTAGTCTCAGAGTGATTGCTTGGTCTCTGAGAAACAACTCGGAACGGCACATCGCGAGCTTATTTTAGACGTGGTCAAACATAGAGCTAACATAGCAGATATCCAGCGGATTAATAGGATCTAAAGCTAATAAAGCAAATCTAAATTTTGACCACGCTCTAAACCAGTTCCTTTATAGAGCCTATTATTTACATACTACAAAGTGCAGAAAATACAACAATTGAGATACTTCTATATGCCTCTCTCTCTTCTGAAAAAATTTCTTCTCTTTTAAAGCTTTTATTTTCTGCTGGTTACCTGAAAGTACTAGAAGAATTCACAAAGTCTTCTTGAAGTTCGTGCCGAAGAGAAGGAGGTCGCCTGATCGAGGATCGTTGCATCTTCGGAATCATTGCTGCGAAGCTCTGCACAAGAGGGGGCGATTTGATTCTTGGGACAGCTCCCAACACGCGTCTATCATCAGGTTAAACTTTTTTCTCTTTATTTTATTTACTGTGATTTTGAACTGCTAATCTGATATTGTTTTAATTTAGTAGCTTCATATCAATAAATGTCCCAACATTTCAAGAATCAAATTGTGTGTTTTTTGTGTTTAGTCGTGCTTTTCAGTTAAATTAATAAAATAATGTGTGATCTGTTGATGCTACTTCTATCACTCATATTTCTAAAGAAAATCATGTTGTTAAAGAATTTAATCATGTGTACTATGATAATTTTATTGAGTCGATTACATGCTTCGATATGCGTAATTTTATTCTGAGAAGTGTTTTCACGCCTATACTATCAAATTTTTATAAAATAATTGATCATGCTATCAATCTTATACTGTTAATTTTGAACATATCAATTATGCTTTCTTTCTGGATGAACTTTGGATTATATGTTTGTAGCATTATAATAGCAAAAATGTTTATCGATCATCTAATAACGGCTACAAGTGAGATTCTCTCGGCAAAGTCAGAAAAGTTTGATGGCAACAACTTTCGCCGTTGGCAAAACCAAATGCAATTCTGGTTAACAACACTAAATCTAACATCATCCATTGAAAGTGGTCATCCATCTTCTTTTAAACCAACTACTACGCAGAGCTCAAATACAGAACCTATTCCTACTAGAACTCCTCAAGTTACTGGGTATCGTTGTCTACATAGAATTTTAGGAGCACTATCTGATAGGCTTTATGACATCTACTACTCCATCACTAATCCTAAAATTCTTTAGGATACTCTAGGAAAGAAATATGGCATAGATGATATTGGTATGAAAAGATTTAAAGCATCTGATTGTAACAAATTCAAAATGGTAGATTCAAAATCAAAGAATGAACAAATTCATGAATTTGAGAACCTAATGTAACATCTTAAACCAATGGATCTACTCTTGATGAGATATTTTAGACTACTTACCTCATTGATAAATTACCTGATACTTGGACAGACTTTGCTAAAATGCTTAGTCATACCCAAGGAGATCTTACCCTCATCCAATTGCTGAAATTAATTAGAATTGAAGAACAATATAAGTTGAGAGAGAAAGCCAAATCTGAATCTAAGCCTAAAGTAAACAATATAGAATCAAAGCCCAATAGTGACTAAACCTATGTTCAAAAATAAGAAGCGCCCTTTTCACCAAAACCAGAATAAAGTTTTCAACATGAAACCTATTCACCACAAAAAGAATCCCTTCAACTTTCAGAACAAAGAAGGAGTTGAATGGCGTGCCTGCTTTGTTTATGGTCAGACCAATCATCTAGTCAAGGACTGCTTCTACAAGAAGACCATCCAAACCTAGGAAGGGAGAACCTCTGACACCTAAATCCTAAGTCAATATGGTAATTTTCAGTTCTGCTGAGACTGCTTTCAGGTCAGTACCGTCACCCCTGAAATGAACTTGACCTTAGTAGTGCATGATTGGTGGATTGACACTGGATCTAATATACAAGTATGCTCTAATAAATCCTCATTTTCCACCATCAGGTCTCCGATAGAGAAGTTGTGACCATGGGAAACAATATTGTGGCCCTATTCTCGGAATAGGCCAAATCAAGTTGAAGCTGACATCTGAGAAGACCAAGCTCTACAGGATGTCCACCATGTACCTGAGATTAGGAGAAATTTGATTAGTGGATTCCATTGGTCCAACAAAGTTATAAGCTTGTATTTGAATCAAATAAAGTTGTAATTACTAAGAGTTTGAACTTTATTAAAAAAAATTCTATGTATGGCTTATTTAAATTGAATGTCAAAAATTATATTCTTACATCTCCAATGACTCTGAATTGTGAACCCTCTATGACATGACATCAACGATTGAGACATGTGAATTACAACTCAATTAAAAGAATGACGCATCTCAATTTGACTCTCAAGTTTAACACCAAAGATAATGACAAATGTGAAATCTATGTAGAAGCTAAACTTCCTAAGAAACCTTTCAAAACTATTAACAAAGATTCTAAAACTTTAAAACTCAATCATAGTGATGTCTGCGATTCTGGAAGAACATCTAGAGAAGGCAACAAATATTTTGTGATTTTCATAAATGACTGTTCAAAGTATTGTCACCTCTACCTCATTAAGACTAAAGATAAAGTGATTGATAAATTTAAAATCTGCAAGGCAGAGATTGAGAATCAATTAAAAAGAAAATTAAAATATTTAGATCAGATAGAGGTGGTGAGTACACTTTTAATGTGTTAAAACAATTCTGTGAAGAAGTTGAAATTATTCATGAGATGACTGCATCTTATACTCCTTAATCTAATAGAGTAGCAGAGAGAAAAAATAAAACACTAATAGATATAATAAAGTCAATATTAATTAACTCTAGTGTTCTAGAGAACTTGCGGGGGAAAGCCCTCATGATTGATTATCATATCCTAAATAGAATATCTTTCAATAACTCAGCTAAAGCTCCTTATACAATATGAAAGAATAGAAATCCTAATCTAGATCACATGAAAGTGTGGAGGTTCCTAAGAAAGTTTAAATTTCTAAAAATAAGAGAAAGAAGATTGGCCTAAAGACAGTAGATAGAAAATTCATAGGATATGCATCAGATAGCAATGCTAATAGATTTCTAATTATCAATTTTGAGATTAGTGACATAGCCAAGAATATTATAATTGAAGTCAGAGGCGCCCATTACTTTGAAAATATCTTTCATATAAAATCAGACATAATATAGGTGCAACTGAAGACAATACAAGTTCAAGTTTCATTCAAGCTGAACCTAGTTCTAGTCAAGTTAGACATTTAGAAGAAGAAACTCAACCTGAACCTAAGAGAAGTAAGAGAACCCGAATAGAAAATGCTCATGAAGACTTTTATGCATTACTAGTAGAAGACACGCTTGCCACTTTCGAAGATACAGTGAAATCATTAGAATCTCCATTTTGAAAGAAAGATATAGATAATGAAATTCAATTTATAGTTCAAAATCATGCTTGGTAGCTTATTGATCTTCCTCCTAGCTGCAAAATCATAGGGTGCAAATGGGTATTTAAAAAGAAATTTAGACCTGATGGCACATTAGATAAATACAAAATTAGACTAGTTGCTAAAGGATTTACCCAGAAATCTGATATAGATTATTTTGATGTTTACTCCTAAGTAGCTAGGACAACCACCATTAGGGTACTCATAACCTTAACTTCAATTTACAAATTGATTATACACCAATGGATGTTAAAACAACATCTTAAATGGAGATTTAGATGAGAAAATCTACATTGATTAACCCGAGGGGTTTATTGCATCTGGAGAAGAGAATAAAATGTGTAAGCTTAGTAGATCTTTATATGACCTCAAGCAAGCTCCTAAATAATGGCATATGAAATTTGATGAGTTCATATTATCCTATGGATTTGTCATTTATCAGACTGATGAATATGTGTATCATAAAGTAGATAGGAACAACATTGTGATATTATGCTTATAAGTTGATGATATCTTACTTTTTGGTTCTGGCATGCAAATCATAAATAATATCAAATATTTTCAATCACAAAACTTTGATATGAAAGATCTAGGACAAGCTGATCTATGATCTTGAAGAACAATGATGGATATGTGTTATCTCAAGCACATTATATAGAGAAAATCCTTTAGAAATTCTATGATCCAAACTACCTACCGGTTTTCACTGCCTTTGATCCTAATCTACAATTAAAAAAAATACAGGTCATCCTATACTACAAAGGGAGTATGCACAAATAATAGGATCATTAAAATTTTTGACAAACTACATCAAACCTAACATTACTTACGTAGTAAACAGACTGAGTAGATACACTTCAAACCCTGATGAAAGTCACAGGACTGCATTAGAGAGAGTTCTGAGATACCTTAAAGGACCATTGCATATGGTTTACATTATAACGGATTTCTATCTGTGCTAGAAGACTACTCAGATGCAAATTGGACTAGTGATTCAGTAGATATAAAATTCACTATAAGTTTGTATTTCTTCTAAGAGGAGAGACAGTTTCTCGAAAATTCACTAAACAAACTGTAATGACTAGAAGCACAATGAAATTAGAAATTATAGCTCTGGCAACCACTAGTATAGAAGCTGAATGGTTAAAAGATTTACTAATTGAAATTTCTTTATTAGAAAGATCATTATCAAATATTTCTATTCACTATGATTACAGATCAGCTATTGACAAATGTTATCAAGAGAATGCAAATATGAAAATGAATCAATACTTGAAAGTGTGACACAAATCATTGAGGTGCAAAATGAAGAATCATGTGATAGTCTTCGACTTTGTAAGATTTGAGAAAAATCTTACAGATTATCGTACCAAAGGCTTGTCTGGGACAGTGCTCCTAGAATAGTCGAAGGGGATGAGCTTAAACCTATAAGAAAAATCACTATAGTGGCAACCCAACTTCACAGAGGTTCAATAGGTAGAAACAAACTAGACGAGTGATTAATTATGAAGAGCACTGTATTTATTTGCTCTCATCTCTAGGGTGATCAGTTCTTATAAAAGCAAAGGGAAAGATGAGTGTAAACTTTTAATAGGTCCAAGACCTATGAGGCAGGATGCTTACTTGCTCGCATCCTTTCAGGACTTACCAATATGGGTGTAGTGGTGAGGCCGCGACTATGGGATCAGGGCTACTCCCTAGTAACACACACACAAAAGACACCTGTGCAAGGCCATAAATAGCGCAACCTGCTCAGATTCTTCTACAACTATGCTATATGTGCTTTTTACAGAAATATGATTAATGGGACTGGTTCAAGGCGTAGTCCACCAAGCTCTCACGGGTCTATACGATTTTCACTAAGTGAAGGTTCAAACCGAAAGGTACCTACACCTATTACATAGTATAAGGGAACCAATAAATTTGTTCTTAAAAAACATCTCTTTAAATTTGTAAGTTATTTTCAAGTTTTAAGTTATGTGAGGGATTGTTGAAGTTTTGTAACTTAAAATCATTTTGTGAAGAAAATTTAGTCCCACATTGGATAGACCAAAGGAGATTGAGTGGCATAAATATCAACTCTGCTACAGTCATTGTTATGAGTGTTGGGCCATGGGCCACCTTAACACACGCGCGCACGCGCACGAACTATACGGTTCAGGCGGGTTCGGGTTTGAGACGCGCGTGCCCACGACCTGCGAACACGAATGCAGATCCGTTCAGCTGGCCTCGAGACCTGCTTGCTATATTTTGGATCTAATTTTTATACTTCGGAGTTGTACAACCCCAGAGAGTGTAGTTTGGGAGATCGATCTCGGAGAATATAGACTCCAGAGTTCGACCTCGGAGTGACGTTCAGAGCGGTTTGGGTGTACTCGGGGAGTGGCCCCTTGAGACGCGACATCTCAAAGTGGGCTCTGAGCGATGGCTTGATCCCGAGAACCATGTGACATCAAAGTGGCCTCGGAAGAATATGATATCGGGGATAGTCTCAGAGTGACTGCTTGGTCTCAGAAAAGCAACTCAGAACGGCACATCACTAGCTTATTTTAAACGTGGTCAAACGTGAAGATAACATAGCGGATCTCCAATCTCCAATGAATTAATAGGATCTAAAGCTAATAAAGTGGATCTAAATTTGATCACGTTCTAAAAATAGTTCTTTTACAGAGCCTATAAATTCACATTCTATAGAGTGCAGAAAATACAACAATTGAGATACTTCTTTATGCCTCTCTCTCTCTCTCTCTCTCTCTCTCTCTCTCTCTCTCTCCTGAAAAAAATTCTTCTCTTTTAAAGCTTTTGTTCTTGGTTCCCTGAAAGTTCAAAAGAATTTGTAAAGTCTTCTTGAAGTCCATACCGATGAGAAGGAGGCCGCCTGACCGAGGGTCGTTGTATCACAGAATCATTGCTGCGAAGCCCTGCACGAGAGAGGGGGCAATTTGATTCTTGAAACAGTGCCTAACACGTCTCGATCATCAGGCTAAACTCTTTTTTTGTTTTATTTATTGTGATTTTGAACTATTAATCTGATATTGTTTTTAATTTAGTAACTTCAGATCAATAAATTTCCCAACAATCTGTAGGTAAAAAGTGTGCGAAAATCTCTCGTTGAGGTCTAGTTGTGGTTAGCCTTAGTGTAAGGACCATTATCCATTAGTAATCCATTTGAGTTAGGGAAGTGTGCCAGAAAATTCAACTGTTTTGTTCGTCTTCCCATGGCTCTCAGTTTCAATTCCTGTAACTATCATGGTGAGAACTTCATCGTGCACAGTTCTTTTGTGTTGCCAAATGAGATGCCTGTAGAATGGGAAAAGGTTTAAAAAAAAATTTAAGTAATGGTAAAATTCAAGAAGTGATGCAGAGTCTGGGCCCTCCACTACTGTTCCTGATTGACTATACCGAATCACTTTTCCTTTAGTGCTCAGAATCAATCAAGCAGTGAACTTTTAGTACTTCTATATAATTATAATTCAATATATATCTTTTTTTTTTTTTGGGTGAAGTGGGGCCTTATCCCCATAAAATTATTATTAAGATAATAAAGAATGTGAAGTTACAGCAGTGATGCGGGTAGGAGAGGGGGGAGAACAATAATGCTAAAACTTACAACAATCGAAAAGAGTGATAAAGAGACAGCAAGTTAAGACGGTTGGCAACATTTATGAAGAGGAAAGTGAGATTGCCATAACTCTATCAAAGAAGATATCTGTCCTCTAAGTACCAATGTATAGGAAGACTTCATACGGAAAGCCCATTGATTATTCTCATTTTATACTACATATATAATTGCATTGACAACACAATACCACCGATTAAATTCATTGTATGGGATATGGGATAGCATCCAATCACCCCCAAAGAGTTGTAATAGAGGATGGCCAAGAAGATTGTGCTAGAAGGGTGTGTTCCGGTTCTCATAGTTCCAAGGTGTAGGGGCATTGGAGAAAGATATGCACGACAGTTTCAGGATTTGCCCCACAAAGTAAGCACGATGAAGAGATGTGAATTCCTATTTTGGCGAGATTATCTGCCGTTAGGAGGCATTCATGATATGCAAGCCACATGTGCACCTTGTTTTTTAGTGGAGCTTGTGTAGTCCAAATCCACTAAAAATAATTATTTTCATCTTGGTAACCGGTAAAGCTCCTGTAAAGGGAATTAACTGTGAAGAGACCATTTTACTTAAGTTTCCATAGTCAGGTATCCGATGTAGATTTGAAGTGGTTTTTCGGTTGGAGTAGAATAAGGATGTTATTGAGATCATTGGAGAGATCTAGGAATGGCCATCTTCAAAATTGAGGAGCCCAAATCATTCTTCTTCGAACAATCAAATTTGAGTGTTCATCGTTGTGGAAGGGTCCATGATAAGCATAAAAAGATTAGGAAGCATAGAAGTAATGGTGTCATTACCACCCAATAGTCAAGTCAAAATCTTGTTGAGTAACCATTCCCCACATCAATTTTGACACTGGATGCAAACCCATTGAGGCCTTAAAAACCCCTCTTGAAAAGGGGGAAACATGCCTGGAAAGAGCATTATGCAAAGCATAGTGCCTTTGTCTTCTATAGTAGTTATGTAGGATAAGAGGGACCCATGAGCTATGTGTATCATGAAAAAAATCTCCACCGCCACTTGGCCAAGAGAGCAAGCTTGAAAGCCTGGAGATTTCAAATACCCAAGCCGTCTTGATTTTTATGGGAGCATACAAGTTTCTAATTTATCAAGCTTGAAGGCGCGCGAATACGATCGATTTAATGAATCACCCACTCTGGAAGATAATAAAAAGACATAAAGTAGAGGGACATAGATGACAAAACGGAGTTCACTAGGATGAGTCAGCCTCCTCTCGAAAGAGCATTTTCTTTCCAAGTAGGAAGCCTCTTCTCGACCCTCTCTATAAGAGGTTGCCAATCTTTCTTGTGAGTGACGTCATTTTGACTGGTAATCCAAGGTAAGTAAATGGCAAGGTGTCGATATAGCAGTTGAGACTGGTAGCGGCACTCATGCCTACCTCTTCACATCTACACAAGTTGTATACAAAAGATTTATGGAAGTTTATCTTTGGACCAGTCATCATCTCAAATGCATAAAGAAGGAACTTGAGGGAAGTGAGAGATCTAGCATCTCCAAGCACAAGTATTAGGGTGTCGTCAGCATAGTGAAGGCTCACCAGATCATTCGGCAATGGAAAAGAGCCAACCTTTTGGATGCTACCATTATTGCCGGCTAGGGAGAGAATTTTTGTAAGGCAATAAGAATGAAGAGGTAGGGAAAAAGTGGGTCTCTTTGCCTAAGATCCTTGCGGTGTTGGATGTAGTTGCCCAGCCTCCTATTAATAAGGATCGAATAAGTTCTGAAGAGCAAGCAATCTTTGATCTAATCAATTCAACGTTGCCCAAATCCTCTTGCCAATAATAACCCCAAAAAAAATCTCTATTGACAAAATCAAAGGCTTTTTCAAAGTCAAGCTTACGGAAAACCGCCTCAAAATTGGAGCTATGAGAAGCTGTAAGAATCTCCTGAGCACAAGCCATGCAAACTATCAAGGATATACTACTTGTTCGTGGTAAAGGCCAATTGGACTTGATCTAAAGTAGATGTATATTAGGTCGAACCTGGTTTGTAAAGACTTTAGAGATAATCTTAAAGATAGCGTTGAGGAGACTCATGGGCCGAAACTCATTGACCATAGAAGCACCCTCTATCTTCGAGATAAGGGCAACCAAAGCATAATTGAGACATCAAAGATTCACAAAGCCATTATAGAATTGATTGAATAAGGAGAGGATATCCGGCTTGAGAATCACAAAATTTCTTAAACAAATATAATAGGGAATCCATCTAGGCCTGGAGCTTTTTCAGCACAAAGTCCAAAGACTGCAACTCTAGTCTCTTCCATATTGAAGGGGCACTCGATTTACCGAGAAGATCTCTCACAATTTAGATAAAGAGAAACCCAATTTGCATGCAAAAGAGGGTAATGAGGTGCTCCAAAAATACAATAAAAGTAAGTGGTAAAGGAATTAGAAATATCCAAGTGTGTGGTAAGAATTTCCCCTTGATAGTGAAGTGTTTGAATGAGGTTGTAGCGATACCTTGTGTTAGTGACATGGTAGAAAAATTTACAATCATGGTTTCCTTGGGTGAGTTAAAGAGAGCTGGCTCTTTATCGCCACATAGTTTCTTCAAGACACTATATTCTTTCTAGTTCATTGAGAGAGGAGATTTTAAGAGAGGACTCGTCAGAATTAATCGGCTTTGATTCAAGTAGGATGTCGAGTTCGTTAAGAGTGTCGCGAAGGTGGAACTTTTGTTTTTTGACACTCCTGACTTGAGTTCTACTCCACACCATGAAAGCTTTTCTTGTTTTGCAAAGCTTTAGAACTGGGCAAGTGGGTAGCATCTACATAAGAGACAGATGACCAAGCATTGGCCACAATGTTCCAAAGATCATCGTGTTCCAATCACATGCTTGTAAGTCACCTAGAGGGGGAGGGGTGAATAGGTGACAAGCTAATCTAATGCAACACAATGCAGAATTAAAAGCTAAATATGCAAACTAAAAACTATAATGCAAACACACAACGTATAACCAAAGAGTGTAGCCGAATTCTCGGTGAAGGGCCCTGGACTATCTCCTTAAGATTCCTCTATATTAAGAGTTGAGGTGCCACTATGACTCTCTTGGTGAATACAAGTGTGAGCAAACAAACAACCCAAGCATATATATCAATTTAGCATAAGGGAATATCAAGCATGTAAAAGATACAAATAATAATAGCATGCATGATATAAATACAAGTGAGTGAGTGAGAGAAATATAAGCAATTACAAACACGGGAGAGTTATTTCGAGGTTCGAGCACACTTGTTCTACGTCCCCGCCTTCATCACTATGAAGGATTTCCACTAGAATTGATCTCGTAAGATCATTCGATGCCGCAACACCTACGAGTTCACACTAGAACTCTTAAGCCTGCAAGTCCCTCAATTGTTCCTGCAAGAACAACACATGCAAACACACTAGCTTGCCGATGCCGCACCTTTTACAACTCCTCCAACCACGAGTTAGAACACTTGGTGATCACTTTACTTAATAGCCACAAAACACTTTTCACCAAGGTCACAACCTCCACAACTCTTCACAATGCAAGAATGAAAACTTGTGATCACTTCTTTTGATCACAAAAATAACTCTCACAACAAATATCCCTAGAGAATTGATATAGCAAAGGGTGGCTCAAGTTTGTGTAAGAAAACAAGATAGAATGAGTGGAGGAAAACCCAATAAAACTCAAGAGATTTACTCTTGAAAAACTCTCTTTTGGATATGGAAATGAAGCTCTAAAACTTGCTTAGAAACTCTGTGAAAGAGCTCCAGAAAACAGCCTAAAAATCTTACCCAAAAATCTGACGGAAAGTCCCTTTTATAGAGGCATCAGAAAACTAGCTGTTATGGGCCAGATTGGCCTGTCGGTTGACCGGAAGGTCGACCGGCCAAGGTCATATTTAAGACTTGGGATTATCGGTCGACCACCCGGTAGACCACACCCAGGTCAAAGACCTATCGGTCGATCGAGGCAAGAACCAGAGAGAATTGCTCTCTGGCCGGTCGTTCGGGGCCAGATCCAGAGAGTAAACTCTCTGGATCGGTCAACCGTCTGGTCGACCGGCTCTCAAGCCAGGGCTTGTGCACGTAGCCCGTACACATTGCTCGATCACTCAGTTGATCGACTTCTAACTCGGTCGACCGCCAGAAGCCCAGGTCTGGGTTTCTTGGGATTAAAACTTGGTATTTTAATTTCCTATAAAATCTCATAAAATCACATAAAATTTACAAAATAAGTTCATTGAAACACTTTGTATTACAAATATGTGTGATGAAAAATCAACACATATTACAAGCATATTGAAATATTTTTGAGATAAAGAATTTTAGCCTTAAATCAGAAACGGTATTTTTCAAAAACAAATTTCTAATGAAAAATATGATTTTTTTCAAAACTTGTTCAAATACGAAAATAAGATATTTCAAACACTTTTGAAGCTTAGTGTGTATGGATATAATCAATACACATATAAGATAAAATATCTATATTTTTGACATTAAACTCTAAAATAAGTTTTGATAAATACAAAACTCAAACACATGAAATAGAAACATCAAATAAGTTTTTCTCAATATTTGAACCAACAATGTGTATGGATGAAATCCAAAACACATATAAGACATGTAAACGTATTTTGATGAACTCTATTCATGAAAAATAAAGATATATGTTTTGCAGCTCAAAACCAAACGATATTTTCTAAAATCATAACTATTTCTTATGAAAACACATATAGAAATTTTGTGCGTGTGTATATAAGCTTGAGCAATCCATAACTAATCTATCCTTTACATTTTGTTTAAAACAAAAATCTTAATACTTACAAACTAAGACTCAAGTCTTGAAAATCTTCTACTCCTTCTTGACTTGGTCCAAACCTTGATTCAACAGGTTAGACTCCTCTTGAGTATTTGATGTGATCTTAAAGCGTGAGCTCTTGAATCAATAATGTGCTAGCATCAAAACTTGACTACGAATCTTTCGTTGAAGCTAAACACCGACTAAGATCTTGATCAAATATCTGAAACTTAATTAGCATAAGATCATTAGTACTATAACTATATGAGTTGATCATCATCAAAACTAGAGTGATGACCTTTTGGCCAACAATCTTTCCCTTTTTGATGATGACAAAACTCATGGAGTTATATATGCATGGATTAAAGATAAGCTTCATAGCTCCCCTTAACTCATGCATATCATAAAGCAATAAAGATATTCAATGAAGGCTCATATAAACTAAACATATATGCATAAACAACAATATAAAAGCATGCATATATGCATATATAAACTCTCTAAATTCTTCTCCCTCTTTTTGTCTACTCATCAACAAAGGGGTGAAGACAAACAAACAATAAAGATATAAATGCGATATACATTCATGAAGAGGAGAGACGTTAAGTTAGCTTCCCTGCATACATGCATTACATGGAGAAGGGATGACTAGACTCTAACCCACATACATATAATATACAATGTATAGACGAAGATTTTAAGCTCCCCTACACACGTGTATCACATAAAAAGAGAGGTTAAGCTCCTTAATGTGTAAAATACACTCAATATGAATCTATATATAGAGGAAATATTAAGCTCCCCTTGCATATAAGTAATACATATCAAACAAAATTTTTAAGAAAATTTTGTAACCACTTTTAAAATAAATTTTAAAATTTCTTATAGTCAACAAAACAGATTTTGAAATACCACTAGTAGGTGGAAAAGCAAATGTTAATAAACCACTTGTAGTAAATATAAAATTTTTAAGATACCAATAGTATATTTTGATACCAATTGAAGGTGAAAAATGAAGTGCATTTTGATTCAAAAAAATATAATTAAAATCAATGCATAAGCTTGTAAAGTATACCAGTTAACACTTAGAATTAAGTCAAGCTTAGCATAAATAGTTTGTAGTTTTTTAAAAAAATGTATGGCATTGTAAAATAAGTACAATCTAAATTATATATGTGTATGAAAATGAAAATATCACTTGAAATTTGAAGCATACATGAAAACAAAATATGAGTATACAAGGAATAAACAATATGAAAATCATGTATATAACTCATTTCATACAACCTTTCATGCACATGATAAAAGATAGTCATTAAGGCACATAAGGCATGGTCACCCAACCAACTGCGTTCAAGGGTAGAAGTTTTCAAAAATAGAATTTGAAAAATAGTTGTAAATTAAAAATACTACCAAG
Organism: Agave tequilana; assembly: GCA_038442645.1. Classification (NCBI taxonomy): domain Eukaryota; kingdom Viridiplantae; phylum Streptophyta; class Magnoliopsida; order Asparagales; family Asparagaceae; genus Agave; species Agave tequilana. The sequence goes on along the minus strand of JAVJIF010011503.1, from coordinate 30,929 downwards.
TGAAGAATAGATAACTAGTTTAAAGTAATTAAAAACTAGTTAAAGATTCTTCAAATGTAAAAATAAATCATATATATCTCACGAAACATGCATTTTACAAAAATTTAAACTCAAGATTTATAAAGCTCATATAAAGCTCATGAAAATAAAATCATAAGTAAAAAAACTGTGAGTGTACAAGAATCGTGTTAATAGCATATTCATGAAAATAAGGCAATGAAGCTCAAAACAAAATAAACATGAAATTCTTTTTCTCAAAATCATGATATATCATATAATCATGCAAGAATCATCAAAACTAGGGCATACAATGTACAATCAAAAAACAAACGAGTACATAATAGAATAAGAGCATGTATAGCATGTAACTAAAAAAATGTACATGTATAACATAAGTTTTAATAACATTTCCACATGGACATATTGTTGGCCCAAAGGTCATTAGCCCTAGTTTTAATAATAACAAAGCATATGTAGTTAGGTATTAACAAAATTGTTTAATTAAGTTTCAGGTAAAAATATATGTTGCATTTCGGCTCCATCACAAGACTCACACATTTGGAAGCCAAGAAGATTTAGATCCCAGAGCCTAGCATATTAGAAGAGCTCAAGAATCAAGCAATATCGAGAAGACTATTTCAAGATTTGTATTTTTACCTTTTCCATTTTAGTTAGGATTTATAGTCATTTGTTAAAACCAAGATGAAATAAGTTGATAGCTTTTGGGATTGTCACACAGACACATTTCATATTCCTTTATGTTTTCTAGCAAAAATTTCTTACCTGATTTCTTACCGAGTTTCAGAAAAACAAAGTTTCAAAAAATCAGGTTTCGGAAAAATAAGTTTTGGAAAAATTAGTTTTTGTTTTAGAAAAGAATTTTTATCAAAATATAGTTCTAATCTATTTGGTATTGATCTATGATCACACTCTAGCTCTTCAAATCCCTAGAACTCTACTTTGTATTTACTTATCAAAAGAAAATTTGTTGGAAAAATATTGACTTCAAAAAGATATCTAAAAACCTGTTTTGGCCCTCAGTCAGTCAACGGAACGGTCGACCGCTGGCAGAGCAAAACTGCTTTGTCGGTCGATCGGGCGGTCGACCGATATGCACCAAGTGCAAGCATGCACCGACCGTTTTAAAGAGCAGTGCTCTCTGTTTGTTCCGGTCGACCGGCCCGATCGACCGATAGAGAGTTTCACTCTCTGTTTGGGAACCACGATCGACAGTCCGGTCGATCGCTTTTCCCAACAGTCAAAAATTTTACCGTTGGCGGTCGACCGGTAGCAGAAATTTTTACTGACTTGGCTCCCAACGGCTAGATTTAGTTTTGTCTTTTGTTGGGTCTTATCCCAACGGATCTATTGTATTTTCTAACCTGGTTTTCATCCCTAATAAACAGTGGGACTATGAAACAAGTTCATAACAAGATTTCTAAGTCTTACAGCCTTATATCAAAGTTTTTCATAGTTTAGCCTCTTTGCAAAAAGGTTTTCTCTTGAGCCAACTATTTCCAAAATTTGGTGTTTTAGCTTGAGCCTTTTCTCTACTTTTCTACTTTCTATTTGCACTACACAATCCCAAGTGTTTCACTTTCTCATCTTGGTTGTAGGGTTGTGCTTATGAGCTATCTTTGTGGTCAAGTGTTGATCACCGTTTTCTTCGATTGAGAAGTTGTAGAGGTTACGGCCTCGAGCGAGCTAGTGAGCTCCAAGTTGGTGTTGGGCACCGTGAGAGAAGACAAGTGTATCTGAAGAGTTCTAGTGAGAACTTGTAAACGATTGATGATCCGGCGGGATCGATCATAGTGGAAATCCTTTATCGTGTTGAAGGCGGGGACATAGAGCAGTGGCTCGAACCTCATAACATATCCTTGTGTTTGCGATTGTCTACTATCTCTCTAAACTCTACTCTCTCACTTTTCTTGCACTTATATTACTTACTCTTTTGCAAGATCAATCTAATTGTTATCGCTTATTGCTAATTTGTTTTTAATTCCGCATTATTTGCCATTAAATATAGCCATCACCTATTCACTCCCCTCTATGTGATTTTCAATTGGTATCAGAGCCAGCCTAACCCTAGTTTTTGGTTTAACCACCTTAGGAGATCCTCTTTATTTGGCTATATTAATTTATTGCATCTATTATTTGTTTGTGCACTGAACTTGTTTTCATGGCATCACTTGACTTCTCTAGCATCAAATCCCCACTAAAGTTTGATGGCTTGAACTTCCCCATTTGGAAGGTCAAAATGAACATATTCCTAAAGTCTCTAGGAGTTAGAGTTGCCAAATTCATTACCAAAGAATTTGTTGAACCTCACGGTGATGAGGATACATGGTCCGAAGCTACCGCTAAGGACTATGAGGTTAATGCTAGAGCCCAATATGCACTTACACAAGCATTAAATGAAGATGATCTTTATCGTGTGATTAATTATAAATCCTCTTATGAAGTTTGGAATGATCTTATCATTACTCATTAGGGGACGTTGCAAGTCTAGAGATCCAAAATTGACTTGCTCCGTTCTTAATATGATTTTTATATGCTTGAAAATGAAAGTATAGATGAAATGCTCACTCGGTTCACCAAGATCACTAGTGTTTTATCCTCTTTAGGTGACAAGATTGATAATGACTAAACGATCCGAAAGGTCATTAGAGCTCTTCCCAAATCTTAGGAAGTCAAGGCAACCATCCTCAAGGAGTTCAACGATAGGGAGGAGATGCACTTCTCCTTCATCGGTAATCTCAAAATCCATGAGATGGAAATGAAGGTGAGGAAGAAAGGGAGGCTCCAAAGAAGAAAGCAATAGCTTTCAAGGCGACTCCATCCTCCTTTGATGAAGATGAATTATCAGAAGACTACGATGAGGACTTTTCCATGCTCATTAGAAAAGTGGGTAAGATGTTCTACAAGAAATGTAGACAAAGCAACTTCCGAAGAGGAAAACCTCAAGGAAGACTTGAAAAGAAAAGGGAGGAAATGGGTCCGTGCTTCCATTGTAAAAGAACAGGTCATCTAATTGCGGATTGTCCCTCTCTACAAGCTACAACCTCTAAGAACGTGCAAAAGAAGAAGAAGGCGATGGTGGCCACGTGGGATGACTCGGAGATGGAATCCGAAGATGAGATCGACACCGCACACATGGGTTTCATGGCACATGGTGATCTAAGGTAAACCTAGAAAACTCTTTAGAAGATGAGGACTTGATCATGGATGAATTAGCACAATTTTTTGAAGAATTACAAAATAGATATGAAATTTCTGTTGCTCAAAATAAAAAGTTGAAAAAGGAAAATGATTTATTAAAGAACAAATTTGAGATTGTTTTAAATGAAAAAAATGATTTGTCAAAATCTTTTGAGAAAATGAAAATGGACTTTGAAAAATATAAAACTACTTATAAGGGTAAAAGCCCAATTATCACTTGTAATAAAAATGAATTTTTGGATATTCAAAAACACATTGAGGTTTTGGATACTACTTTGAAAAAGTGTGCATTTGACATGACCAAATGTGCATCTATGTTTCCTGAGGGAAAAGCCCAAAGGAAACACACTCCTCATGCATCAAACACACATCATGAAAAGCATGTACACTCACATCAACACAAGCATGCATTTATGTATGAAAAAAATATATACTTGTGGACATTGTTGCCGCAAAGGCCATTTAGCAAAATTTTGTATGCAAAATTAAATATGATTAATAAAAATGCTTGGGTTCGAGAAAGTACTAACCCCATAGGACTCAAAAAGATTTGGGTATCAAAGGACACGACAAATTTGATTGATACAGGTGCGTCGTCCTCCTCCAAGACTTTGGGGGAGATGGTGCCCGGGTGGTGAATGCATCAAAACTTAACGAACAAATCCTCACTTGTATCGCTATCAAAGAGGCACCTATTTTGAAGATTGCCCGCGGTTTGGTAACTTCTCCACCTAAGATTTTTTTCTCTAACTAGATCTGTGCAAGCATGTGATTAGCTAGTTTCATTTTGTGGTAGAATACTTTAATTATGTAGACTTGCATATTTTGTATCTTGCCTATAGTTGAGATTGTCTATTTAGCTTGCTTTTATTTCATGCTAGCCATATTTTATTTGTCCATGTATCAAAGATTTTTTTTTGGTTAATAAATGTTTTTATAAGTATATTGTCAAAAATGAAAATTTATTTAACCAATATTAAGCAAATAAATAGAGATAGCAATTGCGCGCCTCAACTCTTATCTAGAGGAATGTCGAGGAGAAGTTCAGAACCCTTAAAGGGGTTTTCGGTTTCAATATCTCAAATTTATTGCTTAATTATTTAAAAATGTATATTTTGTTAATAATAATAAAATAAATAAAAATTATTTTTTATGTGTTTTTCATGCCTATTAAAAATTTAACATTGTTTCCCTGTTTTATGTGTATATATATTAGTTTCTAATTTCCTCTAAAAAAAATTTAACATTAAAACAAAAATTTTAATTTTTAACTGTTTTGGGCAGTTACGGTCGACCGACCGGTCGACTAAGTTAGCCTTTTATAGGTCCGGTTGACCGGGCGGTCGACTGAGATAACCTTGAATACAAAAAAAAAAATTAGGCCCGAAGCTGGTCGACCGGGCGGTTGACTGACTGAAACCAAGTTTGCTCTCAGTTTGCACCGGTTGACTGGGCGGTCGACCAGAAGTCGGGTCTGCCCAGTTTACTGATTTTTATAAAGCCATAATTCCCTAAATCTCTCATTCTCATCTCTCTCCACCGGCTTCTTCTTCATCTCTTCAATTTTCTTCTTCCCCCATCAATCCTAACCCTCTAAAACTCTTTCCAATCCAAAATTTCTACCACAAAATTTGTTAAAATCCTTCGCAGGCTCCAGATCTGCAATTTTTCAGGGATTTTTCTTGGATTTTGAGGTATAACCAAAATTTCTTCTTAATCTCTTCAATTTTCTTTTTTTTCTTGCTTATCCATCTTTATTTTGTGCTATTATCTTGATTAATCCTTCACCATGTCCAAAAGATCCAGATCTGAGAAAGGGAAACCCCTGAATCATCTTCCGACCCCTTCATCTCCCAAAATACATCTCATAGATTTTCAATTATCCACAATAAAAATGTTATCTCTAGTAGGACTGTGGTGCTTAGTGATTTTGAGCACCTTAATCTTGCTAATATTTTAAGTACTAGTTCACTTGAGCATTTTGTCACCATGAAAGAATCAGTTTACCCTGAACTAGTACATTATTTTTACTCTAACCTGTCTTTCCAAAATAATCATATTAGGTCTAGAGTTTTGGGTAAGGATATAAATATTTTCCTTGATAAATTTGCTCATCTCCTACACCTCTCCTGTGATAGGGGAAGATATTTATAATGTGGATCTACATGAATTTGCTTATCCTGACGGTGACTCTGCCCACACCGCCTCCATTTTGCTTTATGATGATGATAACCCCGCTTTAGTTAAGAATGAAGAGGTGAAGTATTACACTCTCACCGGCCAAGTCTTAGCTAAAATCATTTTCTATAACCTCCTGCCGAAATTAGGAGAGTATAGTCATGCTATGGGTTCTACTCCTCTTCTGATCTATTGCTTTCTGAAAGGTATTAGAGTAAATATTCTTATACTCATCATCGACTACATGACGTCCGATCATCTTCTGGTCCCAAATCGGCACTTGCCCTTTGGGATGCTTATCACACGTCTATTAAAGCAACTCAGATTTGATCTTTCCACTGAACGATCCATCGAACAATCATTTGACATCAACAACACCTTCTCAAGAGGATGTGTGTTAGGGAGCGTGCTCCTACTCTTCAGCACCAACCTATCATACCTGCTGTTGCTTCAGGATCTTCTTCTGCTTCTTCTGCTTCCTTTGATCCATATCTAGATCTCTCCACTCAGTTTCGGGAGCACAACCAGCAGATGTCCACTCAGATGATTGCTCACTTTCAGCGGCTAGAGCAGCGAGTGGACAATGATCTCCATCACATTTGTGATTCTATTCGCTATATGCAGACCTGCGTCTATGACATCTACAATAGGTACACTTGGCCAGCTCTCCTTCCGAGAGGTCACTCACAGCCACTTCCTCCCACAGGTCCTCCTTTCGACGCATGGGCTCCTCCTCCTGTTGTTCCTGAGGAACCAGCTTCCCAAGAAGACCCTGATTTCCAGAGGGTTGACCCCTTTTGTTGATGACAAAAAAGGGGAGAGATATATTGATGGAGTTATTTGAGGGAGCTAGTTTTTATGCTTGGAGTATTTATTTTCTGCATTTGGATATGTAGTGCTTTGTGTGTTTGTTTGTATTTGATTTTTGAGGTTGGCATGAACCTCTAAGCATGTATGGACATATTTATTTCTGATATGGCAGTTATCCTTATTGTCTCTATGTGGTATATGTGTTTGGTTGTGTATTATTTCTTATTCCCTTTTGATCCAACCATCTGCCACTTATTTGGACGCTGGAGGTACTTTTAGATGGATGGAGGTAACCATTTGTGCATACACTCTCATATCTCTGTATCATTGTTATGCATAGATGGTTGGCATATGAGTCAAACTGTTATATTCTTTATATATGCTTTTATTATTCATTTATCTCAATTATGTCTTATTCTTATATATGCATGGTTAAGAGGGAGCTTCACTTGAAGTCTCTTCCTAAAATATTTATAATAACTCCATATGTTTTGTCATCATCAAAACAGGGGGAGATTGTTGCCCAAAGGCCATTAGCCCTAATTTTGATGATAACAAACCATATGTAGTTAGGTATTAACAAAATTGTTTATTAAGTTTCAGGTAAAAACATATGTTGCATTTCAGCTCCATTACAAGAACCACACATTTGGAAGCCAAGAAGATTTAGATCTCAGAGCCTAGCACACTAGAAGAGCTCAAGGATCAAGCAATATCGAGAAGACTATTTTTAGATTTGTATTTTTATCTTTTCTATTTTAGTTAGGATTTATAGTCATTTATTAAAACCAAGATGAAAGAAATTGATAGCTTTTGGGATTGTCACACACACACACATTTCATATTCCTTTGTGTTTTCTAGCAAAAATTTATTACCTGTTTTCTTACCAAATTTAGAAAAACAAAGTTTCAGAAAATCAGGCTTCGGAAAAATAAGTTTTGGAAAAACAAGTTTTGAAAAAACTAGTGTTTGCTTTAGAAAAGAATTTTTATCAAAATATAGTTCTAATCTATTTGGTGTTGATCCATGATCACACTCTAGCACTTCAAATCCCTAGAACTCTATTTTGTATCTACTTAGAAAAAGAAAATTTGTTGAAAAAATATTGACTTCAAAAAGATATCCAAAAACTTATTTTGGCCCTCAGCCGGTCGACCGGACGGTCGACCGCTAGCAGAGCAAAACTGCTCTGTCGGTCAACTGGGCGGTTGACCAGATGCACCAAGTGCAAGCATGCACTTTGGTCGACCGGGCCGGTCGACCGTTTTAAAAAGTAGTGCTCTCTGTTTGTTCCGGTCGACCGGCTCGGTTGACTGACGAGAGTTTCACTCTCTGTTTGGGAACCACGATCGACCAGCCGGTCGACTGCTTTTCCTAACGGTCGAAAATCTGACCTTGGCGGTCGACCGGCAGCAGAAATTTCTGCTGACTTGGCTCCCAACGGCTAGATTCAGTTTTGTCTTTTGTTGGGTCTTGTCCCAATGGATCTATTGTATTTTCCAGCCTGGTTTTCATCCCCTATAAATAGTGGGACTATGAAACAACTTCATAACAAGATTTCTAAGCCTTACATCAAAGTTTTTCATAGTTTAGCCTCTTTGCAAAAATATTTTCTCTTGAGCCAATTATTTCCAAAATTTTGTGTTTTAGCTTGAGCCTTTCCTCTACTTCTCTACTTGCTATTTACACTATACAATCTCAAGTGTTTCACTTCCTCATCTTGGTTGTAGGGTTGTGCTTGTGAGCTATCTTTGTGGTCAAGTATTGATCACCATTTTCTTCGATTGAGAAGTTGTAGAGGTTGCGACCTCGAGCGAGTTAATGAGCTCCAAGTTGGTGTTGCAGCACCGTGAGAGAGGACAAGTGTGTCCGAAGAGTTCTAGTGAGAACTTGTAACCGATTGACGATCCAGTGAGATCGATCATAATGGAAATCCTTCATCGTGTTGAAGGCGAGGACGTAGAGCAGTAGCTCGAATCTCGAAATATATTCTTGTGTTTGCGATTATCTACTATCTCTCTAAACTCTACTCTCTCACTTTACTTGCACTTATATTGCTTACTTTTTTCAAGATCAATCTAATTGTTATTGCTTATTGCTATATAGTCATCACCTATTCACCCCCCTCTAGGTGATTTTCACATATGATATAGACATAAAAGTATATAAAACATGAATCAATCAAAAGAAATAGGCATGTAAAACTATTTGAAAAGTTTTTCAAAAATACATGCATAGCTAACAACCAAATAACTCAACATTAACCACAAAATAATATATGATTGAGTCTAGCTTACTCCACTAGCATATAAACATTTAAAGTATTTTTAAAAAGGAGAAAGAAATGGTTACCAAACCAATGTAGCCAATTCATTTCTCCAAGACATGAAGTGGTCCTCCCACCATGCTTCCTTGATAGCGATGCATCCAATATTGTGTCCATCAAGTTCCAATGGCATCCATTATCAAGACACCAACCCTCTCACATTTTGTGAGAGCCCACACCTATATCAAACACAAGAGGTGAGAATTTTGGTACCCGTATCTTTTTTGGGTCCACGGGGGCTAGCATCATAAGGAACCCAAACATTTTTATTTGCAAAATTTAAAGAATTTGTTCTATCAAAATAAAATTTTGCAAGATGATCTTTGCGGCCATAATGTGTATATGTGTACACTCTAGCATACATATTTGTGGTGTGAGTGTGAGCATGATGTACATATGATGTATGCCGTGTAGGATGTACATGCATGCGTGGAATTTATTTCTTGAAAAATATAGATTCTAATTTATTGTGATTAAATGCACATTGGCTCAAAGTAGAGCATAAACAATCAATGTTCTTCTTCAATGAACAAATATCTTTTTCAACTTTTGAGGAAGCAACATGAGAAACAAAATTCTTTTTCTTTTAGAACATTTTTCTTTTTCAAAGAGTTATTTTCCTTTAAAGCAATCCCCTTTTCCTTTTCAATGAAAATAACTTGATTTTTCAAAACTTCATTTTCTTTTGAAACAATTTCAAATTTATTTTAAAAGAATCTTTTCCTTTTAAAATCAAATCATTTTCATTTTTCAAACTTTTGTTTTTCATTTTTAACAATTCATATTTTTTAAGAAGTTTTTGGAAAAAAAGATGCATGATCATTATATGGCATCTCAACTCTTCATCTAGCTCAGAATTGAGTTTTACCTCAAAGGGGTCATTCCCTTGGACCATGTAGTACTTGTTGGAAGTAGCACTTCCACCATCCGAGCCACTCCCATATTGTATTATTTTTGTCACAAAGGGAGGCAAGAGTGTTCCAAACTACAAAAGCTGATTCAATGTTAGACGCCCTAGATAAATAATCATTATTAAGGGTACTCTTTATAGCATGGATGGCTTTTATGTTAGCCTCAAGATGTTTGCCATTAATAAAATATGAATCCTTAATAGTGGCAAAATAGACATGAATTTCTAAGGCCTTAAGATACATAGACATCTTAACTTTACAATTTTGGAAGTCAAGAACGTCAAACATGGGAGGTGTCATGAAATTCATGAGTTTGTGTACAAATATTATGATTAGATAAAATTAGGATCTTTAACTCAAGATTGTTAGACCCAAATCAAGAGCACCAAGCTCTGATACCAATTGTAAGTCACCTAGAGGGGGTGAATAGGTGACAAGCTAATCTAATGCAGAATAATGCGGAATTAAAAACTAAATATGCAAACTAAAAACTGTAATGCAAACACACGATGTATAACCAAAGAGTGTAACCGAATTTTCGGTGAAGGGCACTGGACTATCTCCTCAAGATTCTTCTAAATTAAGAGTTGAGATGCCACTATGCCTCTCTTGGTTGAATACAAGTGTGAGCAAACAAACAACCCAAGCATATATATCAATTTAGCACAAGGGAATATCAAGCATGTAAAGGATACAAACAATAATAGCATGCAAGATATAAATATAAGTGAGAGAGGGATAAGCAATCACAAACACGGGATAATTGTTTCGAGATTCGAGCATACTTGCTCTAAGTCTCCGCTTTCAACACTATGAAGGATTTTCACTAGAATCGATCCCGCAAGATCACTTGGTACCGCAATGCCTACAATGAGTTCACATTAGAACTCTTGGGCCCGTAAGTCCCTCACTTGTTCTCGCAAGAACAGCACACGTAAGCACACTAGCTTGCCGAGACCGCACCTCTTACAACTCCTCCAACCATGAGTTGGAACACTTAGTGAATACTTCGCTTTATCACCACAAAACACTTTTCACCGAGCCACAACGTTCACAACTCTTCACAATACGAGAATGAAAACTTGTGACCACTCCTCTTGATCACAAAAATAACTCTCACAATAAATATCCCTAGAGGATTGATATAGCAATGGATGGCTCAAGTTTGTGTGAGAAAACAAGATAGAATGAGTGGAGGAAAACTCAATAAAGCTCAAAAGATTTACTCTTGAAAAATTCTCTTTTGGATATAAAATGAAGCTCTAAAACTTGCTTAGAAACTCTATTGAAGAGCTCTAAAAAATCTTACCCAAAAATCTGGCCAAAAGTCCCTTTTATAGAGGCATTAGAAAACTCGTCATGATGGGCCAGATTGGCCTATCGGTCGCCTGTCGGTCGACCGACCAACGGTTATATTTATGACATTGGGGTTACCGATCGACCGCCCGGTCGATCGAATCTAGGCCAAAGACCTATCGGTTGATCCAAGCAAGAACCAGAGGCATTGCTCTCTGGCCAGTCGATCGGGGCCAGATCCAGAGAGTAAACTCTCTTGATCGGTCGACCGCCTGATCGACCGGCCCTCAAGTCAGGACTTGTGTACGTTGCCTGTGTACATCGGTCGATCGCTCGGTCGATCGACTTCTGGCTCGGTCAACCAGTCGGTCGACCTCTAGAAGCCCAGGTTTGGGTTTCTAGGGATTAAAACTTGGTCTTTTAATATCCTATAAAATCCCATAAAATCACATAAAATTCACAAAAATAAGTTCATTGAAACACTTTGTATTACAAATATGTGTGATAAAAAATCAACAGATATTACAAACATATTGAACTATTTTTGCGATAAAGAATTTTAGTCTTAAACAGGAAACGTTTTTTTTCAAAAACTAACTTATAATGAAAAATATGATTATTCCAAAACTTGTTCAAATACAAAAATAAGATATTTTAAACTCTTTTGAAGTTTAGTGTGTATGAATATAATCCAATACACATATAAGATGAAATATCTATGTTTTAGTCATTAAGCTCTAAAATAAGTTTTGATAAATACAAAACTTAAACATATGATATAGAAACATCAAATAAGTTTTTCTAAACATTTGAATCAACAATGTATATAGATTAAATCCAATATACATATAAAACATGTAAATTTATTTTGATGAACTCTATTCATAAAACATAAAAATATCTTCTTTGAAGCTCAAAATCAAAACGGTATTTTCTAAAATCATAACTATTTCTTATAAAAACACATATAGAAATTTTATGCGTGTGTATATGAGCTTGACCAATCCATAACTAATCTATCCTTTACATTTTTTCTAAAACAAAAATCTTATTACTTACAAACTAAGACTCAAGTCTTGAAAATCTTCTACTCCTTCTTGACTTGGTCCAAACCTTGATTCAAACGAGCTAGACTCCTCTTGAGTACTTGATGCGATCTTGAAGCGCGAGATTTGAATCAACACGTGCTAGCTTCAAATTTTAACTACAAATCTTTCATTGAAACTAAACACTGACTAAGATCTTCATCAAATATTTGAAACTTAATTAGCACAAAATCATTAGTACTATAACTACATGAGTTGATCATCATCAAAAATAGAGTGATGGGCCTTTGGGCCAACAATGCTTTCAAAGTGAAATCTATTAGGACCTCGGGGAGTGGAAGAAGTAAGGAGGGAATGGGTATGTGATCAGAGAGGGTATTTGGGAAAGCTTTACAAGTGGAAAGGGGGGAAATTGTTAGATTTTGCCTTATTTCAAGAAGAGATAATGGTCCAAAAAAATTCAATCAAATTGGAGAAGAAGAACGAGAAAAGAAGCAGATCAAGTAGGAGAAGACAAATAAGTCGACTAATAAATCTATTAGTGGACTGATGGTGTTCAACAGAAACTCAGACATCTACAGGAATCGACTAATTGAAGGTATTAGACGATTCATATAGGTATTAGCCGACTAATGAAAAGTATAAGTCAACTAACCTGGTTATGCTGAGTCTATTTTTGATTTAGATTCTATCCGATTGGGTTTTCTTTTTGGTGGAGTACGAATTGAAATCAGTTTCTATACAATGAAGATTTATTTTTAAAGTTTAAAGGGTCTAGAATTCTTCTAAATCAAGAAAAGTTCTTTAAGCAGCTGACGGTCAAGATCATCTCATAGTCTGAATAGAATTTGTATCGTAAAGCCCTATAATTAAAAATTGTAACCTAGTATATTTTGTATCTCGAATGAAAGAGATCAAAAGAAGACATGAAAGAGAGAGGAAGGTAACTGTGCATAGAGAGAAAGAAACTCTTGTAATCGTGAGAGATTCAAGGAGAAGGTGAATACTCTTGTGGGATCAAGGGAAAAGTTAGATCTCTATGTTATCAAGTTTATTAATAAAACTCTCTCAAGTTCTCACCCAGTAGATGTAGGCCAAGTTTAGGCTGAACCACGTTAAATTCTCGTGTTATTGTTTCTACTCTTTTGTCTTGGTATTGTTAGTTTACTCTATAATAGTTTTTCTTTTATAAGATGATCATATCGCTAAGGCTTTTCCGCCGCACAACAAATGGTATTAGAGCTAAAGATTGGAGAAAGGCGATATGTTGAAGATAGAAGTTCTATTACAAAATTTGAGGTTAAGAAGTTTAATGACAAAGAAAACTTTGATTTATGACAAAAAGGGGTGAAGGCACTGCTAATGCAATAGGATCTTCACAAAACCTTACAGAAAAAGTCAGCAAAACCTGCAAGTATGACAGATGAGGATTGAGAGGAGATGGATCTGAAAGTGGCAAGTATGATCCAGCTATATCTCACAAATGAGGTTATGTACAATATGATGGATGATGAAACGACTAGGGATTGTAGTCAAGATTAGAAACGTGGTATATGGGGGGGAAAAAAACCTCTCTAACAAGCTGTATCTCAAAAAATAATTATATGGGCTACGCATGAAGGAAGGGACAGTGGTGTTGGAGCATCAAAACTTCTTCAATAAGGTTATAATGAACTTCTAGCTGTTGATGTCAAGTTCAACAAGGAGGACAAGGTGTTAATACTTTTCAGTTCGCTTTCACAGTCATATGATCACATAGTCACCACCATGCTCTACGATAAGAAAACTCTTATCTTGAAGGAGTTCATGTCAACTCTCTTATCTAATAAGATCAGGAAAAAGCCAAATCAAGAGGAGAAGGAAGGATCAGGTTTTGGTGGTCACGGAAAGGAAAGGAAGAGAAGGAAAGAAAAATCTGAGCTTGTCAATGGAGTGTCAGTTTTATCATAGAGAAGGTCATTAAAAGATGACTGCAAGCATTAGCAAGAGTGGTTGAAGAAGAAGGGGCAAGCTGTGGAGGCAGAAATAACAATGAGCGGTGTATCAGACACCAAAGAATTAATGGTGTCCTACATTAAAGACAACATTTTTCAAAATAAAGGCTGGATATTTTATTCTGGTAGTACAGTTAATGTATGTTCCCAAAAAGAGCTGTTCAACTCCTTGGTTGCAAATAAGGAGAGACTATCAAGATGGTAGATGAATCAGCTTGCGAGGTCATCGACACTGGGACAGCTAAGGTTACAGAAAGAGATAGGATGGTGTATGCTCTAAAGGCAGTCCGGTATGTTCTGGAGGAATGGCACAATCTTATGTCCATAGGAGTACTCGACGAAGAATGATGCTGGATCCAAGTGTAACAAGGCGTCCTCACAATTAACCAAGGAGATAGGTAATCTTAAAAGGAGAAATTATGAAAAGTTATAAAAGCTAAAGGAAGAAAATTCAGTTCGAGGTAGAGTATCAGAAATAAAGTTAGAAGAAAGCTCATCGTTAGATAGAGCTTCAAGAAAGGCTGCAAACCAGGTCAAAGTTTTAAAGGAAGGAGAAAGGGTGCATTCGAGCAATGCCTGAGAAGCCTAAGCCATGGCGATAAATCAACCAAAGGCCCCGGGGAGAGGGAACAAGAGTTAAAGGCTTCACTATATAGTTATAATCAAAGAAAGAATCAAGGTAGTAATCCAAAATCTCAAGGTTTTTTTAAAAGGCTTAAAAAGAAAGTCAAGGTGGAGATTGTTAGGATTGCCTTATTTTCAAGAAGAGATAATGGTCTAAAAAGATCCATTCAAATTGAAGAAGAAGAAGAATGAGAAAATAAGCAGATCAATCAGGTAGAGACAGATAAGTCGACTAATAAAATATATTAGTCAACTAATGGTTTTCAACAGAAACATAGACATCTACATGAGTTGACTAAAGGTATTAGTCAACTCATGCCAGTATTAGTCGACTAACCTGGTCGTGCTGAGTCTATTTTTGATTCAAATTTCTATCCGATTAAGTTTCCTTTTCTAGTTGAGTACGACTATAAATTAGTTCATATTCAATGAAGATTTATTTCTAAAGTTTAAAAGGTCTAGAATTTTTCTAGATCATGGAAAGTTCTTTAAGCATCTGATGGCCAAGATCATCTCATAGTCTGAATAGGATTTGTATTGTAAAATCCTATAAATAAAGATTGTAACCTAGTGTACTGTGTATCACGAATGAAGGAGATCAGAGGAAGCCAAGAAAGAGAGATGAAGGTGACTGTGCATAGAGAGAAGGAATACTCATGTAATCTGAGGGATTTAAGGAGAAGGCGAATACTCTTGTGGGATCAAGGGGAAGGTTATATCTCTTACCAAGTTTATTAATAAAACTCTCAAGTTATCTCCCCATGGACGTAGGCCAAATTTCGGCCGAATCACGTTAAATTCTTCTGTTATTGTTTTCACTCTTTTATCTTAGTAATATTATTTTGCTCTGTAATAATTTTTCTTTTGCAAGTACTGATCATATCGCCAAGATTTTTTCGCTACTCAACAAAATATCATCCCAAAATTTTGAAATAAGGCATCCGACAAGCTTTGTAAAGATGGGTGTGGCACGTTTAGTAGTCCATGTGAAAGCTCTCCCCTAAGCGGAATGTCTATTAGGCCAAGATCTTGAATGAAATCATTAAAAGAATCTATATTATTCATGTTGCCTTCACAACCTTGGCGCTCGTTCATGAATCAAGTCATGTTGAAGTTCTCCATCATGGCCATGGCGCTGATGAACACCAAGCATACATCGTGTGGATGTCTTGGAGTAATGAGGCTTAAGTGTTCTATCTTTGGCCCCGTACATGGAGGTAACATAAAAGGTGAGAAGTCTAGCCCTCTCCTTGAGTTTCACCAAGATTGAAAATCTAGTAGAGGCTTGACTTTTCTTCTCATAATATTTTTCATTCCACCCGATTAATTGGCCTTCTAAAGCCCCAACAGAGTAAAGCACCACCTATTCATTTATTCTAGTTCCCTTAATAGAGTGAAGGAGATGGAAGGTAGGGAAACAAAGTTTGATTCTTGCAGTGCCACCATATTGAACCCAAAGAGATAAATAAAGTCCCAAACTTTTGATCTCTTATCAAGATCTCCACGCCCTCTAATGTTCTAATTTAGAAAAATCATGAGAATAAGTAGACCCTTCCAACACTCTACACATCAATGTAAGGATTGACTCATCTTCAGGTTGCAAAGATGAGGGATGGTGACTTGAGAGTTATCCGGTAGGATATAGCCATTTTGGGCGATAAGGAGAGCGATTTTCTCATCAGAGAAGATCATGAACACCGGTCCATTTGGGATAAACAACCAACCCCATGGGCGCATCGGCCAGAGCGATGCGAGCAGAAACATAAGTGGTGGGTTATAGGGCTCTACACTGACCAACTCCGTGCAATCTCTCTATCGTGGAAGAGGAGTCAAAGCATAGCCTCCCAGTGCGCCTAATGAAAGGCGGCGCAGTACAAGAACGTCGGGGCCTAAAGGGACAGTTGGGAGGGGAAGATGGCAAAAGAAGGGCACAGAGGAGTTGGCGGGAGATGAGCTCTCTCCTCTGGCAGCATAGACGCTAATGCGGAGAAGAAGGAAGAAGGGGAAGTAACCCGTAGACGACGGGTCAAAGGCAAGATATAAGGGAGAGAAGATTTGCGAGACATCAAGGAGGGGGAGGAGAGCAAACAGCCAGGGATGGAGAGGTACAGTCGGCGACACCGATAGCAGCAGAGGGGGAGCTAGCGAGAAGGGGAGAAAGGGGAGGCTATTAGTAGTCAGACCCAGGGATGAAGAGGGACCGAAAGGGAAGTAAGGCTGGCGGAGTGATGGCGGGAGCGGAAGCAGAGATAATTTGGCGAGGAGCGAAAGATGGCGGGTGGTGGAATATAGAAATAGTGGCGGGGGAAAATATGAAAAGGAGAAGCATATAGGGTAGGGAAAGAGACGGGTTGGGAGACATGAGAGGCGAGTCGAGTGGAGTTATAAGCAAATCGGGTAAGAAGAGGAGCGGATTGGGTTGATAGGATGCAGGTCGGGTAAGAATAGAAGAGAGTTGGGCAAGTTGAGCTTGGATAGTGTTCAGCTTGCACCGAGCAATTCCAAATACATCAATTCAAGTAAAGAAATGAAAGTAGAAAGTCGTATAGTGATTGGATTTAAAATACCGTGTAGCCTAGGCTAACGGGTCATGTCCACAAGAGAGATATGATGCAAGCTTTCGGTATTTTTGTTTTGAATACAATTTGAGTTTCATTTTTTTTTAAAGAAAGAAAAAGAAAAGAATATGTTTTGATTAAAATTTGGTTTAAAGAAAATTTAAAAATGAGAAAATATTTTGGAAAGATGAATTCGAAGAAAACTTGAGTAAAGTAACATTGAGTTTGTTTTAATAAAGAGAAGGAATTTGGGCTCACTAATCCCATACCCAACTATTTTCTTTCTCTTGAAAGTTTAGTGCCTCAATATGATCAAGGGCAAAAGTTAAGACTAAAAGCATCCAAGCAAGGCAAATACGATAGGTTTTGAAAAAGTAACTTCATTTTAAAACCTTTCAAATTGAATGTTAAATGATTGGGCAAAACTAAGAGTATGAAAAAATGTAATCTAAAAGTAAAAGTATTTCTCTGGCTTCTCGCAATTTGATCGCGGTAGCAGTGGCTATGCGAGCCGTGATACACAAGGCGGGATGCGATGGAAGAGTTTCAGTGTTGTTTTTCTATGTTTAAGGAACCAAAAAAAGGAAAGGAAAGGAAAGAAAATTGTTTTGTTTTTCTTTAAGAGTTAGATGGTTTTAGAAAACTAAGATTTTGAAATTAGGCTTTGAAAGAGAACTAAAAGAAAGAGATTTTTGTTTTTAGAAAATATAGAAAAAGTCAAAGCTTACTAATCATCTAACATACCACTAACTTTATTAATTTTTGAGAAAATATTCCATCACTTCAAATCAAAAATCACCTTGGAGTTGCACATGCATCAAGTAAGATATATAAAATAGTAAAAACTCCTACTTGTATCATCACTTAATCAAAATTTAACATTAATGATTGAGGATTTACCTGCACACAAAATACAGAATTTCAAAACTTTAAAAGAGATATGTGCAAGTTACTCAATTCTACCGCGATAGCAAGTGGCTATGCGGGTCGTGATCCACAAGGAGGGACTAGCGATGGAAGCTTTTTTAGTAAGTTTTCTTTTAGGCTACAAAGTATGGTTAAAGTTCTTCTTTAGCTCTTTAAAAGAAAAAAGGAAAATTTAAGTTAAAGTTAAATTAGGAAGAAGATGGTAGATTAAGAAGGTGGAGAAAAACAGAAAATAGACATATACAAAGAAATCGAGATGAGTGATGAAAGAGTTGGGTGTTGTTGGTGTTGGTGATCTAAAGAAATAAAAGAAAAGAAAGACAACCTAAAAATTACTTACCTCTTCAGTGCTCATATACCTTGGATCCATTGCGACGACTTACCTTGTCTTTGAAGGCAATCAAGCATGGCGTATAGGATCTTCCCCATTCTCGATCTACACTACGAATAAAAGGGCGAGCTAAACTAATAAAGAATGGTTATTCATCACCATAGGCCATCAAGGGCACTTGCAATGGCGAAGCAGACTCGAGGCAATCGAATTCACTTGGATTACAAACACATCAGAGGAAAGTAAACGAAAAAAGAGTAAAGAAGAAAAAGAAACTTCGATTCGATTCTAATAATAATGAAAGAAAAGACTTACTTACACCGGTGTCACCCTTAGTACAAGCTTGATCTCCTTCCTCCATGAAACTCGTTTCTCCTCTCAGTTACATAAAGGAAAGTAAAAATTACATAAAAAACCTAAGTTACAAACTACAAATTAGAGACAAAATCTAAAGAAAAACCTAAGCTCCCATCTCTGGATGCCCTTCCTCTGTTGCTATGCAGGGGTATTTATAGGAGAAAACCAGAGGATAAGAAGCGTATGAAGATAGGAGGAGCAAAATATCTCTGAATTTGAATTCTTCTTTTATCTCCAAACTTATTTTGACTTATATGTAGAGTTCAATTCTGTCCTGCAACTTGTTATCATGTTGATCGCTGAATATGACTTATCTTCTGACTGAATTGGAAAGTTTGATCAACAGAAAGTTGTAGTCCTTCACGTCTTCTTTCTGGAGCATCTTGAATCATTAGATTTAAATATCTGTAGCAAAAGTTATGATCTGAATACTAAAACGTGTACAGTCTGAATCCGAATTTTTCTCTCCTTTATCTTCATCTTGTGGTGCAAGCAACCTTATTCAAATAGAAGTCCATCTTATCCTTTTCCTCCTCCTTTTAGCAATTAGGAGTTCTATTTTATCCTTCCTCTTCCTCCCTTAATTTTAAATAAATAATTTAAAAATCCAAGTTTAGATTAGGTTAGATAATATTGAAACTTCTAAATTACTACAACTTTTGCACATGGGCTTGCACATGGGCTTTTTGGGCTTCATTCAGGCTTTATTTCTTTATTTTTTAAATTACTCAAGGCCTGCACATATTAAATAATAAAACATTAGTAATAGTGCATAATTAAAAGAATAAATAGGGAAACATGATAGTAAATGTAGTGATAAATGTGCATTTTTTTACTACCTATCACACCCCACACTTATCTTTTTGCTCGTCCTCGAGTAAAAATTAAAAAGAATAAGAAAAGAAAAGCTAATCTATCCTAACTCACTTTCGTAGGCATCACAGTTGCACAGCCGTTAAACCTCTAGGTTACCCTAGGGAACGAGTGTTGTCTCGTGAGGGTTTTCAGTAGATTACACCCACAAAATCCATAAAAAGAAAAATATTTGAAATATGTTTGAAGAGACTAAGTAGTCTATAAGTTTTAAGATTATCATTTTTATTCATTCTTAAACTTAGTCTTTTTATAATAAATTGTTATCCATTTTAGGTAAGAATCAAAATTGAATTTTTGTATAGTCTCTTTCGTTACCCTAAGTCATATGCATCCTTGTGAATCTTTTACTAGGAATTCTTTAACTTGGACTCTCATGCCTCTTTATTATTATTTTTTTTTTTAATATGTATAACTCATCTAATTTTCTTTTGTATAAGTATCAAGGCTTCTTGAGGCCCTCATACCTAACTAATTGACTATTAGATGTGTTAGTACATATATAAATAATATTTCTTAGTTTTCTTAGGCTTTCTAATCCACCCATGTAGCGAACTTAAAGTCGGTGGCTCCCAAACTGGTTGGTTTTAGGGCACCGGGTGAGAAAACACCCCACGGACTTAAGGATTCGAGTGAACTAGGCCACAAAACCAAGGACTCTATTTATAAAATCACCTTTAGGCGTGAATACTTATGCTTCTTGAGGCACATGTATCCAGCTTAATTAGTGAATTTCTTTGGTTTTTTTTTATTATTTTTTTTATAAGGCACAAGAGTCTTTGTTTTAGAATCCTAGATATGTAAATGTATTAGGTATGCACATTTCATTAAGGTAAAAATCAAGACTAATTACTTATTCAATTTTTCCTCCTATAGCTAAAAATTCAACAATTTATTTATTTTGACCAAATTTTTAGAGAAATCCTAATCATGATTTTCCTAATTCTTAAGAAAATATTTTTCTCTTTTCAAAAAGTTTTTTTTATTTTTTTATTTTTTTAGTTAGTATCTACCTATGTTAGTATGTTAGTAAATCCTCCCCCATATCTATCTCATACATTGTCCTCAATGTATGAATGAATGCACTTATGCATGAAAAAGAAGAAAGTGAAGGAAAATATTACCTTAAGTGGTGGTTCCGGTGGTGGTCTAATTGGTCCACGAAATGCGGCCCAATCGAATTTTTGTAGAGTTCGGAGGAACCCACCAGAAATCTCTCTTGTATAACCCACTAAAATGATGTATGTATGAACATTTTTTATTAAAAATTCCACCCCATCTAATTTCCAAATTTCATAATAATTTTCGGAGTCAATTTTGTCAACCGCCTTGTCCCAAAATGGAGTGTGAAAAGATAGAATAATTGACTTAGACTGAGGAAGTACGGGAACTAATACCGACTCAGGAAAGTGACTTAAGTCAAGTAAAGGTTCAGGAGTCGAGCTTGGTTCAAGAAGTGGGTCCAAATCAAGAAGTTGAAACTCTAGTCCATATTTATTTTCCCACAATGGAATGTGACTTAATATTGGTGATTCAAGTTCAAGAATGACTGGTGTGGGAATCAAAACTGACTCTAAAATATTACTTAAATCGAGTAACAAAAAGGAGTCAATATTGATTCGGAATTTGAACTGGATCACAAATTTGAGAATCTAGGTCACATATCTCATTGAGTTCAATATCATAAAAATAAGAACTGACCAATTTGTCAATGGGACTTTCAAAAGTATGAAATTGGTCAAGTTTAATATGATGATCATAAAAGATTAGCGATTCAATTTCATAATGAATTGGCACAGGATCCAATGTTGACTCGAGAAAATTGAAATCAGGTGAAGACACCGGAGTCATTATTGAATCAGGAAGTAGAATTGAATAACCAAGTTGAGGGTCAGGATCATAGTCATTCTCAAGTTCTATTTAGGAAATGAATAACTTACCAAACTGTCAATGTCATTTTCAAAAATTGGAGTTTGGGCAAGTTCAAATGATTGTACTGAAATAGAATCTTATTTTCCAAAGCAACGTGACTCTTCGACTCTAACAGAATGGTTAGCGACATCAGAAATGGTCAAACGGTGAGAACGTAAAGTTTGAATCATCATATCTATGTCATGATCATGAGCAATTCTAGCCTGAGTCATGGCTTCAAGCATCTTTTCATAGTCGATTGGTTCATCATTTTATTGTGATTGGACTTGAAAAGATGAAGTGTTGTTATGACAATCGTGGTGAAATTGTGAGTCCGTCAGATTCTGTGATTGTTGCTTGGACTCACGCATCATGATGTGATTGATGGTTTTCTATCTTGTGATTGTTGCTCAGACTCATGCATACTCATTTCCATCATTTCCAGATTGATGGTTTTCTATTTTGAACTGGTGGAACTGAGTATGAAGCTTGGAAAGATTGTGGACAAGGTGGATAAGGAGGACAAGTTGGTTGAAAATTGGACTCGGGGGAGGCGAATCCCCATGGACTCTGTGAAGAGTTGAAATTGTTGTGGAAATTATGGTCATACGATGGGGGGCATGGGTTATATTCATTCGGATAAGACCACTCCGGCACACTAGGTTGGTTAAAGTTATGATATGTCGGGTTGGTAATATCCGAAAAAGAGGTTGGTGTGTAATATGGATTACCATTAAAATTGAAAAAATTATTGTTATAAGCCATATCACACAGAAAAACACAAACAAAGAAACAAATAAGCAAACAAAGGAAAAAAAATTCTAAACTAAGTTAGGGTAGACCTATGACCTAGACGACTCCTAACTGGTTAGACTGTCCACGGGAGGTATAATGCAGACTTTGACCACAAGCTAATCAGCCAAGTCAGGGTAAGATTGGTGGGAGGTTATCCTGAAAAACACCTAGAGGGGGGGTGAATAGGTGTGAATGCTAATCTAATGATCTTTTTAAACTTTAATAAATGAGTGATGCAACGATCTCTCAAAACACGACTAAGAGCCGAATACCCCTTGCGAGGTTCTGAACTCCTTCCTCCCAATTCCCCTAGATATGGGTTAGAGGTGCGCAATGCAACCGTGTTGTATGAGATATGATCGAACAAGTAAAGGATGAAATGCTATGATGAAATACACACAAGCAATATAGCAAGTAAAGTGAACAAGACAAGATTGCACAAGTAAAGGGTTAGTTCTCAAGCAAATAATTCAAGACAATATAAAGCAAGAGAAATTGTAAGTAAGAATAACGCAAAGGCAATCGCAAACAAGATGATTTGTTTCGAGGTTCGAGCACACTTGCTCTAGTCCCCGCCTTCACCTCCGTGAAGGGTTTCCACTATCCACCGAGGATGCCTTTACAATTTGGTCTACCGAAGATCGAGCACCGAGCTCCACCGAGTACAAAGGACCTCTACCGAAGAGGTTGCTCCACAAGGAAAGGATTACAAGAACCAAGTGATCACAACAAGATCACTACACTATTTCTCAAACTCTTTTACAAACACTCTCACTTGAATTACAACTTCACTATAGAATGAGTATTAGATTTTTGGCTCTATGAAGTGTGGTGAGAAAAACTTTTGTAGAGTGATATTAGCAATCAAACACAACTGAAAAACTAGCTCAAAAGAATTGATTTAAAGCTTTAAACTCTTTTCTTTTCTCTTTTGAAAACAAAGCAAACTTGAGGATTTTTCTAAGTGATATGCAAGAGAGACTTCTCCTCTATTTATAGGCTTAAAAATAGGTTAAAAACAATTTCTTTTTGTCTTATTTTCTCTGAAAAAGCTCCCCAACAAATCTCCAAAAATCTGTTAAGCTGAAAAAGAAACAGATTTTTTAGAACTTCCCAAAGAGGAAGAGCCGTTGCCTTGTTGCAGGCTTGGCGGTCGACCGCCAGCCCTGCTGGAAAGAGCCGTTGGCTCTCGGTCGACCGGTCCGGTCGACCGACCAAAAAGGAGGAAACACAGTTTCCTTCTTCCGGTCGACCGTTCCGGTCGACCGAAATATCCCGAGAGCAATCTGCTCTCCGTCGGTCGACCGGTCCGGTCGACCGACGGACATGCACAAACAGTGCATGTCCAGACACATCGCCGGTCGACCGGGCCGGTCGACCGATGTTGCCTGAAACTGAAAAACTGGCTGTTTTGAAGATGGAATTTTTGTAAAATATTTTAATAATACCAATAGCTAAGTATTATGCAGAAAATAGTTTATACACATGTTTTAAACAAGTTTTTCAGGATATAAAGCTTTGGTACATGTATATATAAACTAAGGCATAAAACTTAGAAATAACCATTTTCAAAACATAGGAAATACATGAAACAAGTGTGTGTGCAAATCCTAGAGCCAAATTTCCTATATTCAAACTTAACATTCTAAACTTACAAACTTCTAAAAGACTTCAAAGCAATGCTTCAAGATGGGCTATCTTCACTTGATCTTCAATTTTGCATCTTGAGCCCAATTGGAGTTGACTTGAGTCCAAACCTTGTATTTGTGAGAGAAGACTTCGAGTATGAATAGAAATCTGAAAACACACTTAAACAACAAATGTTATTAGTACAAATAACTAATATGTTTTGTAATCATCAAAATACACTAATCATGGGTGATTGTAACCTTGGGCCAACAATCTCCCCCTTTTTGATGATGACAAAACATATATGTTATTTAAATAAACATGGAAGAGGAGTTTGGAAAACTCCCCCCTCAAATGCTGCTATGTATAAAAATTTGACTATGGAAGCACAATACATAAAGCATTCAAGGCAAAATAGTTTTGTCAAAAAACTTAAATAGACAACATATATCAAACTTCTCAAACAAGTTCAAAATATCAAACTCTTAAACTTATTACAACTCTTAAACAACTTATCACAACTTATTCTCCCCTTTTTTTCATACATCAAAAAGGGTTAAAATACCAATAGAAAAACAAATTTTATTTTGAAGAATCTATAATGCAAACATTCAACTCACCACAAATAAATGAAAATCTAGCATAATCTAGAGGTTTAGTAAAAATATCGGCAAGTTGAAAATCGGTAGAACATAATCAATATCAATATCACCTTTCTCATAATGATCTCTAAGAAAGTGATATCTAATGTCAATGTGTTTGGTTTTACTATGTTGATTTGCATTCTTTGTCATGTGAATAGTACTAGTATTATCACAAATATTTTAACATGATCAAAGTGTAAATCATAGTCAAGGAGAGTATGTTTCATTCAAAGAACTTGTGCACAATAAGCTCCGGCTGCAACATACTCCGCCTCGGCGGTTGATAGGGCTACCGAATTTTGCTTTTTGGAAGACCAAGATACAAGACAATTACCTAAGAATTGACATGTTCCACTTGTGCTCTTCCTATCTACCCTACAACCCGCATAGTCGGCATCCGAAAAAACTAGTCATAGAAAATTGGCCGTTTTCGGATACCACAAACCCATTTCAATAGTGCCCTTAAGGTATCTAATTATGCGTTTAACCGCAATTATGTGAGATTCTTTAGGACAAGATTGAAAACGTGCACAAAGACAAACGGAAAACATAATATCCGGCCTACTAGCCGTCAAATAAAGCAAGCTACCAATCATGCTTCTATAAAGTTTAATGTCTACACTTTTACCTTGTTCATCCTTGTCAAGCTTTGTAGTTGTTGCCATGGGAGTTTTGCTTACTTTTGATCCTTCAAGCCCAAACTTTTGATTAGTTCCTTTGTGTACTTGGCTTGATTGATGAAGATCCCATCCTTCTTTTGCTTGATTTGGAGTCCAAGGAAATAGTTGAGTTCCCCCATCATAGACATTTCGAATTCATCCTTCATGCATGATTCAAAAGCTTGGCAAAGAGATTCATTAGTAGAACCAAAAATAATATCATCCACATAAATTTGTACAATAAGAATATCCTTTTCTACATTTTTGTAAACAAAGTTGTGTCAATTTTACCTTTCTTAAAACCATTTGAAGTCAAAAATGAAGAAAGTCTTTCATACCAAGCCCTAGGGGCTTGTTTTAAACCATAAAGAGCTTTATCTAATTTAAAAACAAAATCCGGATGTGTAGGATCAACAAACCCGGGGGTGTTTCAACATACACCTCCTCTTCAATAAATCCATTTAGAAAAGCACTTTTAACATCCATTTGAAATAATTTGAAATCTTTATATGAGGCAAATGCTAGTGTCATCCGTATGGCTTCAAGCCGTGCTACGGTGCAAAGGTTTCTTCAAAATCGATCCCTTCGATTTGAGTGTACCTTGGGCAACTAACCTAGCCTTGTTTCTAACTACATTACCCGATTCATCCAACTTATTCTTAAAGATCCACTTAGTACCAATTGTTGGTCTATCGTGGGGCTTAGGAACAAGGTGCCAAACTTGGTTGCGCTCAAATTGATTGAGCTCCTCTTGCATGGCTAGCAACCAATATGAATCGGCCTCGGCTTCGAGGACATTTTTGGGTTCAATATGAGAAATGAATGCATAGTTACCACAATAGTCATGAAGTCTAGAAAGAGTAGTTACCCCTTTTGATACTTCACCTATGACGAGGTCCTTGGGATGATGTGGATTGTATCTCCAATCCTTTGGTAGTGGTTGAGTAGGCTCCACCTCATGTGTTTGATTTTCATTCCCTTGTGCCTCTTCCACTTTAGCTTTGCTTCCTTCATCATCCTTTGGTTTGTCTCCCATAGTAGAAGCATCCTCCAAGGTCACTTTCTCCATGCCTTCATCCAATGCATCTATTTCTACAACATTCTTAACAAACTTGTTAGATTCCTCAAACTTAACATGAATAGACTCTTCAATAGTCAATGATGATCTAATGAAAACTCTATAAGCCTTGCTAGTATTTGAGTAACCTACAAAAATAGCCTCATAAGATTTAGGATCAAATTTTCCCAAATTATCTTTTGTATTTAAAACAAAACATTTGCATCCAAAAACTTTGAAATAAGAAACATTTGGTTTTCTAGAAAATTACATTTCAAAAGAAGTTTTAGTAGTATTTTTACACAAGAAAACGCGATTTGATATGTAGCATGATGTATTAACGGCCTCGGCCCACAAATAATGTGGTAGACCATATTCACTTAGCATTGTCCTAGCCATCTCTTGTAATGTTCTATTTTTCCGTTCAACTACTCCATTTTGTTGTGGAGTTCTAGGACAAGAAAGTTCATGCTTTATTCCATGTTCATCACAAAAAAGTGGTAAAGGGTTGGTTAATGAATTCACCTCCTCTATCACTTCTTATTCTCAAAATCGAAACATCTTTTTCTTTTTCAACTCTTTTCTTAAAAGTTTGGAAATACGAAAATGCTTGGCTTTTATGTTCAAGAAAGAAAACCCAAGTAACCTTGAAAAATCATCAACCAAAACATAAGCAAATCTATTCCCACTTAGACTTTTAGTTTGTGTAGGGCCAAATAGATCCATATGGATTAACTCCAAAGGACGTGATGTCATGATATCCTTAATTGACTTGAAAGAAGACTTAGTTTGTTTCCCAAATTGACATGCGTCACAAACTCGGTCCTTTTCAAAATTCAAGCAAGGAATACCTTTCACCATTTCCTTTGTGTTTAACCTAGAAATGTGATCAAAAGAAATATGCCCTAATCTCCTATGCCACAACCAGAGTCATCATCGAGGGCTTTCAAACAAGTAATATTACAAGACATATTTAACATATCAATCATATAAACATTACTTTCACGAAAACGGAAAATACACAAACATTAGAAGTTCTATCAATTACTTTACAAGCAACATTATCAAAAACAATATCAAAACCTTTATCACAAAGTTGACTAACACTCAAGAGATTATGCTTGAGGCCATCAACTAAAACTACATTTTCAATTAAAGGAGAGGTGCCAAGTTTTACATTACCAATACCGATGATTTTACCCTTGGCGTCATCTCCGAAGGTGACGGTGCCACCTTCATGATATCTTGATAGGGTTGCAAAGTTGTTGATGTCCCAAGTCATGTGCCTTGAGCAACCGCTATCAAGATACCACAATCCTCTACGTCGTTGGGATTTGGAAAGTACCTACATCATTTACATAATTGTTGATTTTGGTACCCAAACTTTCTTGGGTCCTTTAAAGTTAGTGCCTCGAACCCAAACATTGTGACGTGATACATTTAATCTATCATAGCAAAAATTGGCTAAGTGCCCTTTCCGTCCACAATGTGAACATGAGAACACTCTACCATACATGAATGCATGATGTGTATGTGTAGTATGAACATGTTTAGGGGTTTTGCCATGTTGTTTAGGTTGTGTAGCATGAACATGAACATGAGCATGAGCATTTTTCTTTGGGGCTTGTTTCTTAGGAAACATAGCCTCAATTTCTTTTTGTTAAATTCACAAATCTTTCAAAATAACACTTAAAGAATCTAATCTTTCCTTAAACATAGAAACTTCATTGAATCAATTAGTGGGGCCTTACCTTTGCAAGAAATCTTATATTTTTCAAAATCATCTTTGGTAGTGGCCAAAGTGGAAACCAAATCATCTTTTTCCTTTGTAAGAGTAAAAACTTGAAGACTTAAAGATTCATTATCCTTTTTCATTTTAAGATACTTTTTCTTTAAGAAATCATAGTTTTGTGACAACTCAACAAAAGCTTCTTCTAACACATCCATAGAAAGTTCATTATCATGAGAAGGGGAAGAGGTTACCTTGCTTGTGCCTTCATTAGCCATGAAGCACATGTTGGCGGTGTCTATTTCTTCTTCCTCGGATTCGGTCTCCGAATCCCAAGTTGCCTTCATAGCCTTCTTCTTGTAAGGCTTCTTTGATGTGGAGGGCTTAGCTTTGTCCGGACACTCCGCCACAATGTGTCCCGGTCTTTGGCAATTGAAGCACACAATCTTTCTTTCTTCTTTGCCTCCTTGCCATCTTCTTCTACCTTGGTACTTCGCCTTGTTGTACATTCTCCGGACATTCTTAACAAGGAGTGAAAGCTCCTCATCATCTTCTTCTTCATCATCTTCATCGGAGTGTGTAGCTTGACTCTTGAAGGCGATAGTCTTCTTTTTAGAAGGAGCCATATCCTCCCTTGCTTTCCTTTCCATCTCATGGTTTTGAGGTTCCAATGAGACCTATAAGCTCCATCTCTTCATTGTCGTTGAGTTCCTTGAAGGTTGTTGCTTTAACTTCCCATGAAGGAGGAAGAGCCGGATGATCTTCCTTACTCTTTGATCATTGTTGATATCTTCACCTAAAGAAGAAAGTCCATTAGTAATCTTGGTAAATCTTGTAACCATATCATCTATGGTTTCATTTTCTTGCATGCTAAATGTTTCATATTGGACCGAAGAAGGTCAATCTTAGCCTTCTTTACTTGTGAGGTCCCCTCATGTGTGACTATCAAATGTGACCAAATCTCATATGCGGATTTGCAATGTATAACCCTAGCTATGTCATCATCATTTAGGGCTTGAAGAAGTGCATAGTGAGCTTTGCATTGGCATCGAATTCCTTAGTCTCTATTTCGGACCAAGTGGATTCGTCACCGGGGGGTACACTAAAGGACTTAGTCACGGCCTTTGCAACTCGGCTACCTAGAGATTGCAAAAACACGGTCATCTTAACTTTCCATATGGGAAAGTTAAGTCCATCAAACTTAGGAGGGGTCTTAA
The DNA here is from genome assembly GCA_038442645.1 of Agave tequilana. Classification (NCBI taxonomy): domain Eukaryota; kingdom Viridiplantae; phylum Streptophyta; class Magnoliopsida; order Asparagales; family Asparagaceae; genus Agave; species Agave tequilana. The sequence goes on along the minus strand of JAVJIF010011503.1, from coordinate 1,837 downwards.
TTCCATCGGCCATTTTTACTATATGAATATGAATGAAATGATTAGCAAATTAGGATCTTCTCTAAGGTTGTTAAACCATCCTAGAGTCCAAGCTCTGATACCATTGAAAAACACCTAGAGGGGGGGTGAATAGGTGTGAATGCTAATCTAATGATCTTTTTAAACTTTAATAAAATGAGTGATGCAACGATCTCTCAAAACACGACTAAGAGCCGAATACCCCTTGCGAGTTTTGAACTCCTTCCTCCCAATTCCCCTAGATATGGGTTAGAGGTGCGCAACGCAACCGTGTTGTATGAGATATGATCGAACAAGTAAAGGATGAAATGCTATGATGAAATACACACAAGCAATATAGCAAGTAAAGTGAACAAGACAAGATTGCACAAGTAAAGGTTAGTTCTCAAGCAAATAATTCAAGACAATATAAGGCAAGAGAAATTGTAAGCAAGAATAACGCAAAGGCAATCGCAAACAAGATGATTTGTTTCGAGGTTCGAGCACACTTGCTCTAGTCCCCGCCTTCACCTCCGTGAAGGGTTTCCACTATCCACCGAGGATGCCTTTACAATTTGGTCTACCGAAGACCGAGCACCGAGCTCCACCGAGTACAAAGGACCTCTACCGAAGAGGTTGCTCCACAAGGAAAGGATTACAAGAACCAAGTGATCACAACAAGATCACTACACTATTTCTCAAACTCTTTTACAAACACTCTCACTTGAATTACAACTTCACTATAGAATGAGTATTGGATTTTTGCTCTATGAAGTGTGGTGAGAAAAACTTCAGTTGTAGAGTGTATTAGCAATCAAACACAACTGAAAAACTAGCTCAAAAAGAATTGAATTGAAAGCTTTAAACTCTTTTCTTTCTCTTTTGAAAACAAAGCAAACTTGAGGATTTTTCTAAGTGATATGCAAGAGAGACTTCTCCTCTATTTATAGCTTAAAAATAGGTTAAAAACAATTTTTTTTTGTCTTATTTTCTCTGAAAAAGCTCCCCACAAATCTCCAAAAATCTGTTAAAGCTGAAAAAGAAACAGATTTTTCAGAACTGCCCAAAGAGGAAGAGCCGTTGCCTTGTTGCAGGCTTGGCGGTCGACCGAGTCCGGTCGACCGCCAGCCCTGCTGGAAAGAGCCGTTGGCTCTCGGTCGACCGGTCCGGTCGACCGACCAAAAAGGAGGAAACACAGTTTCCTTCTTCCGGTCGACCGGTCCGGTCGACCGAAATATCCCGAGAGCAATCTGCTCTCCGTCGGTCGACCGGTCCGGTCGACCGACAGACATGCACAAACAGTGCATGTCCAGACACATCGCCGGTCGACCGGCCGGTCGACCGATGTTGCCTGAAACTGAAAAACTGGGCTGTTTTGAAGATGGAATTTTTATAAAAATATTTTAATAATACCAATAGCTAAGTATTATGCAGAAAATAGTTTATACACATGTTTTAAACAAGTTTTTCAGGATATAAAGCTTTGGTACATGTATATATAAACTAAGGCATAAAACTTAGAAATAACCATTTTCAAACATAGGAAATACATGAAACAAGTGTGTGTGCAAATCTTAGAGCCAAATTTCCTATATTCAAACTTTAACATTCTAAACTTACAAACTTCTAAAGACTTCAAAGCAATGCTTCAAGATGGGCTATCTTCACTTGATCTTCAATTTGCATCTTGAGCCCAATTGGAGTTGACTTGAGTCCAAAACCTTGTATTTGTGAGAGAAGACTTCTAGTATGAATAGAAATCTGAAAACACACTTAAACAACAAATGTTATTAGTACAAATAACTAATATGTTTTGTAATCATCAAAATACACTAATCAT